>PVKN010005498.1:0-30652 GCA_004027915.1 Capromys pilorides | reverse complement strand
AAAGTGTTCACTGCCTTTATTCGGTACAAACGTAAACGAAGTTCTGGAAGTGTGACTCAGTGGTAGAGTGCTTGTCCAGCATGTGTGACATCTTGGATTCCAGGCCCCAGGGATGACTGAAAGTGATGATGCATTTCTGCTGTGTCACCTAGGATGCAGCTCAGCCCTGGGCCAGGTCCTGCCTGGCACAGTTGTGGCAAGTAGCAGCCTCTTAAATTAGGAAATACTTCTCTCGGGCAACCCCTGGTGTCCTCATATCAGAAATAAACTGCTAAGAGGGCCCTGGAGGGTGAACTCTGGTACTATCCAAGGAGAGAAAAGTCAGGGCCACGGTGGGGACCAGAAAAAAAGAGAGACCAGTCTGCTGATCTGGGAATCATGCTACTCAGGGTGGCTGGATCTGGAGTTCCTGCTGAGCCAATGAGGCTGGACAGCTGCGGAGACCAGGAGGATAAAGGGTCTTGGGAGCCGAGGAAGAGGACCCGAGTGGCCTCTGAGGGGAGGATAAGCCATGGAAAGTGTGTGTGTGTGTGTATGTGCGTGTGTGCGTGTGAGCGCATGTATGTGCATGTGTGTGTGCGTGCGCGTGTGTGTGTCTGTGTGTGTGTCTGTGTGTGTGTGTGTGTGTGTGTGTTGCCAAGGACCCGGCGACCTTTCCTCAGGCCCAGACAGCCCTCTTGAGGCTACCTCCTCCTCTAGCCCTTAAAGCTTTTTTTATTTTTTTGAGCCTAAGCTTTACAGAACCATAGATGTAACATGCTTTTATCTCTCCCCACCCTTTTTTTGTCACTGAACATCAGCCAGTACCTCAAAAGCAACTTGTCCAAGTCTGAGATCAGCCCCTTCATCCCCTCCAGGTTCCCATAGCCCCAGCAGTGGGCAGGGGCCCTCCCAGCTCCTGGCTACCTTTGCCCACCTGCACCTCTGCTCTTATTGTTTCAGGAGCTAATGTTTACTTTTTAAAATTGCTAACCCCTGGGAAAAGCCAGAAAAGGATGCTGCAACAGCCTGAGGTGTGGGTGGGTCCTGGGTGGGTCCTGAGAACAGTTACAGGGCCTCCCGCTCAGGGTCCTCACCTAATCCTGCCTCCCTGGGCCACCAATGTTCTCCCTTTTCTTTTATTACTCAGGGCGGGTTTGGCTTCATAATTTTTCAAACCTCACTCTTGCACACATAGCAGTTCACAGGCTTTTTATCTCTAAACATAGACACTAAGACATGTCGCAGCATGATCCAGCACATGCGAGCACATATACACATGTGTGTGCACACACATGTGCATGTATACATGAGCAAAATGAGCTTTCCTGAAGCAATATTATGCATTCTACAAATCCTGTATTCTAACCTAAGAAAGTATATTTCTTTTTAAAGTTAAAAAACTCAGTTATCTATTTATTTTGCAGTACTAGGTAGTGAATCCAGGGCCTTCACAGAGAGCCACAGGCCCCCCTTTAAATGTTATATGTACTGAGACACTGGAGATAGCTTTATGTAACAAGACACAGCGTATCACCCCTGCCACCCAACTTGTTTATAAATTTCAGCTTCATTATGAAGCTGTTTTTCAATTATCGTTATTATTTCATGTATGTATGTATGTATTTATTTGGTACAGGGTCTCACTATGTAGCTCAGACTCATAGTGATCCTCTTGTCTCAGCCTCCCCAGCACTGGGATTACAGGCATGTACCACCATGACCAGTATTAGTGGCCTACATCCAGGGGTTCCAAAGCTGGCCTGGTGTGAGGTACTAGGGATCAAACCCAGGACCTTGTGTTTGCCAGGCAGGCACTTAGACCACCGAGCTATTTCCCCAGCCCCTGAAGCTGTTTAAAAGCAAAAATTTAAAACCTGCTTTTTACATGCAAATATCTTGGTAAGGGTGCCATTAAACACAGCAATGAACTTGAGACAGTAAAAATAAACAGTTAAAAGCTAAACACTGCAGCCTAATCAACATGCATACAAAAAATGTTATCATTGATAACACAAAAATTTTCTAATGTGTTAAAACCCCAGTACCTTTTTAAAATGTATTTTTTATATACATGAGATGGGTTCACTTCAAGTTCTCTCTAAATTTTCCAGTCTGGGTTTAAACATGCCATCCTCCTGCCTTAGTCTCCCACAGTGATGGGATTACAGAGTGCCCTGCCATGCCCGGGTTCATTTTCTTTCTTTCTTTCTTTCTTTCTTTCTTTCTTTCTTTCTTTCTTTCTTTCTTTCTTCTCTTCTCTTCTTTGTCCTCTCTTTTTCTTTTTGAAATGCTAACCATGACCCACCAAATTGATTACTTTTTTATTTTATTGTATTTTTGTGGAGATAGGGTTTCACCATTTAATTGAGGCTGGCCTGGACTCACTATGTAGCCCAGAGTGGCCTTGAACTTGAGGTGACCCTCTTGCCTCAGCCTCATGAGTGCTGGAATTATAGGCACGCGCCACCACTCCCTGATCCAAATTGATTTCACTATCCACTAATGGGCTGTTACATATTGAAGAGCAATGCTCAGCAGAAGTACAAGCTGAGACCTTTTCTAAGAGGACCTTTCTCCAGCAAAAGCAACTTAGGGGAGACTCACAGTGTGCCCTCACCTGAAAGGTTGAGTGCCATGTTACTTCCTAGCCTCAGGTGACTTAGAAATGTCTCCTTTTGTTCAGAGCCTCCAATAATATAGATCCTAGAAAAATGTTAGGCCAAGTGTTTCTCACCCACGGCATGTTAGTCAGTGAGAACAGTTTAGGAAAAAGGAAGCCCGCCACACTGCCCATGCCTAACAATAATAATATCAACAATATCAGTAATCATAATGGCGATACCAACAGCTACCAGCTTGGTCAGACACTGACTATACTGGGCTTTTTCTCACTCAATCCCCACCACAATCTCTGACTTCAACATCAAAGTACAGTGAGCCGGCTAAGAGACTGTCCTAGTCAGAGGCCAAGTCTGGATTAGTCTGGGTCTTCTGGACACCAAAAAGCCCTGGGTCACCCAAAGCTGAGTATTCTTTGTGACTCTCACTCATGCAGACACCAGACATCACTTCAACTTCAGATGGTCTGTTAATTCCACACTGTGCTCGGTCTCAGGGATTCTACATTGGATGTCCGTGTTCTTCCATTCTCAGCAGGTTCACAAGCCCTGGAAATGGTGGAAGCAGACTTTGGTGATCACCCACATGGCTGAGCTCAAAGGTTTGAAGAGAAATGCATTAGTAGGGCAACATGCAGTTCAAGCATGTGTGCACACAGAGGCTGGGAGGGGGGATCCCAGAACAAAGAGTAGTTGTCTGTAGGTAGACCCTGTGGGGCAGGAAGGAGCTGTAGGCACCTGAGGGGGGCAGTTGAAGATCCTCCCAGGAAAGGGGAGGCAAGGCTGGGAGAGCTGCTTCCTGGTCTATAAATGAGGGATTGTTCTGGACTGGGTTTCTCAGGCCCTGCAGCATTCCTCAGAGTTACCTTGAGGCTTTTCTTGCATCACCCTACCGGTTAACCACAGCTGCTCCCACCTTTGTTTGGGGGAAGGGTGCCAGACTGTGTTACTTAAAAAGAGGGGTGGGGTCATCTGACAAATCCCAGTCAAATACTCTGCAAAATACCTGACCAACACCCCTCCAGACTGTCAAGGTCAAAGCAAGGAAAGTCTGAACAATTGTCATAGGCTAGAGGACCCTAAGGAGACATATCTAAATGTGTGGGGACTCAAATAATAATGTATTAACGTATCAATATTAATTCACTCATTGTGACAAATATATTAATGTAAGATGTTAATGATAGCTTTTTTCAGGTACCCAGTGCAGCAGAGAAACAGGCAGAAAGAAAACGAGAAAGGGGCTTTCTTATCTTGGAGGATAAGGAGAGAATCTGGGGAGGATAAGGAATTCTCCAGGTTGGAACGAAGGGCGTCTGAGGCTTTTATGGCCTTTTGTCAGGGGTGGAGTTTGAAGAGGATGTTTAGATATATCTGAGGAGTTGATTGGGATCTTCCCTGAGGTGGAGGAAAGGTGAAAGGAAATTGCACCCTGGGCTGGCTTGGAGAAGAAGCGGGAGGTGGTCTCTGGGAAGTTAAGCTGATGTTCTGAGGGCTTCAGCTGTATTAGATAACCTCCATAATAATTCAGCAATTCGTACTAGGGCCAGAACCTATGAGTTAATAATAGGAGAAGCTGGATGTGGGGGATATGGGAGGTATGCACTGCCCGAAACCTTTCTGTAAATCCAAATCATTTTTAAAATGTAAAAGTTTGTTAGAAAGAAGGGGCACTCGAAAGCACCCCAGCACTGACAAGCCGCGAGCAACATGTGCCGTAGCCTGGGCTGGGAGATCTCAAAGAGGCAGAGTTCCCAGGTTCGAGCATGGATCCAGGGCTTTGGGCAGCGCCTGCATGCCGAGATGTCACAGTGAAATATAACACTGAGTTGTGAGGTCCTGCTCTTGGTGAGACAGCCTTGAAGAACAGCAGCTGAGTGTCACAGAACCAGCGATGCGACACATTCTGTCGTCTCTTTCCTCACAGCCTTCCTCCACCATAGCATATGGACCAAAATCAATTTGTCTAAGACTGTGCGCAGGGTTCCACGGCCGTCCTCGCCCTGCCCCTGCTCCTTTTCCCAAGCTCTGAGTATGCACTGTCCTCCTCCTGTCACCTCAGAAGCCTTCCTCATTCTCGCCCCTATTCTCCATGAGCCTAGCAGTTGGAGTGTTTCCCAGGGCTGGGGTGGTTGGCATCCTGGTGTTCTCCATCCTCACTGCTACTGTCCTGGCTCAGCTTCCCCCACTAGATGTAGTTGGTGCCCACCTTCCAACCCTTCTAACCCACAGCTAGGAGGAAAAAAAACCCCACCAAAACCTTATGTTGAAATGTTTCAGGCAAACCAAAAGGTTGCATTGCAGATAATGTGGTGAGCCTGGTAGCAACCCTAGGTCACAACACCTTACTAATGAAATTAACACTTTCCATGTCCTGCCTCTGACTTGCCCCCCACCTCCCAACCTCTCCCTTCTCATCCTCAAGTGACTCGTTTTGATTTCTTCCTTTTCAGTGTCACCTACTCTGACCACTAAGTTCAATGTTGTAGTTCAGAAATCAAATTCCTCCAATAACTCCTTTTTTTTAAAAAAAATGCATTTTAGGAGCTGGCAAGATAGCTCAGCGGTCTAGAGCACCTGCTTAGGCAAGCTTAGGCAACTGCAGGGACCGCAGTTCAATCCCCAGCACCACACCTAGGGCAGGCTGAGCTGGCCATAACATAAATAAATAAAGTTTTAAAAAATATATTTTATCACTTTCATCAGCCTAAGGAAATTCTCTTCTATTTCTAGTGATTGCCATGAACAAATTTTGAATTTTATTGGAAGCTGTCTGTGTCAGATGGATGTTTCTGTAGTTTTCCTCCTCTCATCTGTTAATGTGGTGTTTTACAGAACAAGATAGTCTAGCATTCCCGGGCTAACACTTGGATTTTAAATCAGGTGATTAGCATGATCTGATTTATGTTCTGGAAAGTTCATGCTGGCTGGCCTCCTCTCTGTGAGAAGAATGCATTGCAGAGAGCAAGTGTGAAAAGATTAGCCAGAGGGCTGTGACAGTCCTCCCAGGGACAGAGGACAGGAAGAGTAGAAATGGAGATAAGTGAGAGAATTAGAAAGAGATAAAACTCCAACAGAAGTCACTGAGGGATTAGAGGAGAAGGAAAGTATGGGGATGGCTACCAGGTTCCCGGTTTGATCAAGTTGACTGTCCCGTATTACTTGTAGAGCACAAGAATTCTCTGAGAGGACAGAAATTAAGGTTCTGCTTTAGATGTGTTAGGAATCAGATGTTGCTTGTGACATAGGAGAAAGAAACTCCCGACCTGAAAGATACCTGGGGCAAGTTTGTGTTCTCTAAAACTGAAAAATGAATTTTAGGAACAACGGAGGTTAAGAGCAGAATATATTTATTGGGGGAAAGAAAGCTTCTGTCCAAGAGAGGGACAAAAGGGGACCTGAGTGGGTTACCAAGAACCTTGCCTTTTTAAAAGGGATTTTTATAGAGCAAAACCACACGATAAGGTGGGGTCCAAGGTGAGAAACATGGGAATTCGCATGGTGGGCATGTGGTGGGACAAAGTGATGACCAGCCAATAAGATTACAGGCACAACTGCTCAAGTAAAATTGATTAAATTGGGATCAAATGAGAAAGTGAGCTGCACAGCAAGGGGACCAGATTATAGATCAGGGGCTCTTCCCATAGGGAACTGGGTTAGTGACTCGTCTGGGCTTTTTCAAGGTGATTGATACCTATTTAGAATATCAGTCGCTGATGTATAACTGTAGGAAGGTATGTGGATGCATTTGTTCTGTCTTTTGTCTTGAGGCCTGGCCCACAGCAGGAATGTCTGTCTCTCCCACAGTTGCAAGATATCTTGTCTTCGATATTGGGTCCCTTGAGAGCCTAATTCTGTCTGACTGCCCATAAGCTCGGGGAGTTCTGGAATTGGGGCCCACAAAGTGGACTGGACACAAGGGAGGTATGAAGTATAAGAACAGAAGGCCAGTGAGGGGAATGGTGAGTAGTGTGGTTGGCCACATAGGAATGGCCAGTGGTGTAAAATCTGCTGAGAGACAAAGAGTGATGAGGGTGGAAGGATGTCTGGGGTTAGCGGGGAACGTTCCCAAATTTTGTTACAGTATGTGCCCATTCTGTGAGCGAAAAACCAAGAGCTGCTTGCACTAACACTGGATTAAACAAACATGTCCTTAGCTGCTGTATGAATTTCCAGAAATGATACAGACAGAAAAAGCTGATCCTGGGTGGATGACCTCCAAAATGATACAGGGGAAGAATGATCTCCCAACCTGAAAAGTACCTGGGTCAAGTTCATGTTCTCTAAAACCGAAGAATGAATTTTATGAACAAATGGAGGTTATGAGCAGAATAGATTTACTGGGTGAAAGAAAGCTCCTGTCTGAGAGAGGAACAGGAGGAGGATCCCAAGTAGGTGATCCCTGGGAAGCTGTTGCTTCTTTCCAGAGACTTTTATAGAGGAAAACCATGTGGTGAGGCAGGTCTAAGGTGATAGAGAAAACATGGGAACTTACTTAGGTGGGCATGAGGTGGGACAAACCTATGGTCAACCAATGAGATTACACGTACCTTTCCTCAGGTAAAAGTGATTAAATCCAGGACCAAATGAGGAAGCAATTTGTGTAGCAAGCAGGCAAGAATATCACCTGTTGGGCTTGGGCTTGTGACTCAGGTTTTTTTTTTTTTCTGATACCAAGGATTGAACTCAGGACCTTGACTCAGGCTCTTTTACGGTGGTTGATACTTATTTAGCATATCAATCCCTGATGCCCATCCTTAGGGAAGTATGTGGCTGCATTTGTTACTCTTACATTGAGGCCTGGCCCACGGCAGAGGAGGAAGAGGAGGCAGAGGAGTGTCTGTCCACAGTTGTAAAGTCACCTTCTCTTCCACGTTGTCCTTGAGGGCCCAGCCCTGTCTAACTGCCTATAATATTTCTATCTAATTCAGCTGCCTACAACAGAAGGACAGAGGGTGACTTTTCTAAATGCCTATTTGAAAGAACACCTCTGAATTTGCCTTGAGTCACTGGGTCCCAGGGCTCTTGCGGCTGTGCCATGCCATATTTAGTTTGATTTTGCCATCTCTTAAACTTGACTCATGCAGCTATAAATACTAGTTTCGCACACACTGGTCTCATTCTGCATGTAATGTACCCTGAAGGACTGGAGTTCACAGAGAGGAACACTATTTACCCCTGCCCTGAAGGCCCATTTGCAAAATGAAACTGAGTTTAAATTACCTTCCTTCTGACAGTTTCACAACACACCCTTGAGATAACAGTTACACCTGATGCTGGGAGCCTCTTCACGGATGCCCGGATGAGTGCTGGCAAGGGTGAAGGCACATGCGGGTTACCAGGAGCGTGAACCAGCCTTGCCCTAACTGGGTGGCACTCAAGCCTCAAGCTTCTGCCCAAGGATTTATGTTTGGCAGAGAAAGTGCTAAGGCTCCCCTCTCACCATGCTCATGTACTTGTTGCGATTTCTATGAGCCCTCCCTGCTTAACCAAGATGATTCTCAACGAAGGTAATTTTCTGCTTCTCTGGTTCAATTCAATTTATCTTTTTAAAAGCAATTAGTACCCCTTTAGAATTCCTTTATGCCTGACTAATTGTGCCTTAGTTTAGGAGTTAAAACTTCTCTAGCCACTTAGACAACTGCAATAATATCTAGTTAAAATCCAGGCCAGACCAAAAAAAATGTACATTTTCAATAACATAATTGTCTTAGTTTCTAAGTATTTAAACTTTCACTAGTAGGAGAGGAAAGGGAATCCATTTTTATTTTAAGGCGTTTCCAAGAAGGGTATATTTCTAATTAACTGAGCATCAGAGAAATTGAAAACAAGTACAACTAGAGTATTTAAATACACATTAAGAAAAATTCCACTATTCACATGGAACTAGTCGGTAGGCCCATGTGTACCAGAAATACCGTGGAGCTTGTATTTTTCCTTTGTAAAGTGACACTACTTGTTTACTGAAGTGCCGTAAAGCGATCCGAGCTCACCAACATGTTGATCCGATTAGATAGACCTTTGTACATTGTGGAGAAGACCCAGGTTTGTTTTTTTTTTTTTTTTAGAAATAGCTGGCTTTGGGACGCCCTTTGTTTCCAGGAGAAGAGAGACCAATCGAAAGGGAATTCTAGTATTTTAGAGCTCAGATCATCTTAGGATAGAGTTACCCATGGTTTTACAGGCCAGTAAACTCTTTAGTGGTGAGGACAGGATTTTGAAAGTTGATAATTTTATTCCCAGCCCTTTGGATGTCCCGTTACATTAGTGGTTCTTGACCATGCAGCACTTCTGAATTTGATCTGGGGACTGAAAGCAAACAAAAATAAAAACCTCCTCCAAGGCCAGAGATTTAATTGGTTGGGAAGCTCCCTGGAGACTGGGATTTTTAAACACTCCTTTTCCTCAGTCTGGATAATAAAGACAGAGGAAAGGGAAACCAAGTTGCAGGGTGTATGCTACCTATGTACAAGATACAGTACTCCGATGCAGTTGACCCTACCTACTACTGGCACCAATGCCTGAGTTAAAGGAGACTTAAAAATTCAACCCTCTGACTTCCCTTTTGGTTTACAACATGTAGCATTCTTTTTTTCAGTGCAGAGGACCTGGAACTGATTTCACCTTGGCTCTTGGGCTGGCGTATTCATTTGGGAAACAGATTGGCCTTGCAGAAATGAGGAGGTTGCTGGAGCCAAAAGAATCATCTCATCTCCTGGAAGCCAATTAGGATTCCTGAATGGGGAGACTCCCATTAGAAGAAAAAAAAGAAAGTGAAGCACTTGGAAGAGTTAAACACTGAGAATTACTCTGGAACATTTCCCACTGAGTTTTCAAGGGCGGGAGGCTGTAAGACAGCTTGCCAGAAAGTTCGGGGCAGCAATTTGACACAGCAATGAGGACAGGAGACAGAGTGACCACCAAACCCCAGTACCAGGATGCAGCTCAAGGCAGCCAGACACATAAACATGTGTGATGTATCGACTTTGGCAATGGCTCCTATTACCCTTCATGTCAGAAGCCAACCAAGTTCAAAACCCTTTGGCAGCCTGAGTCTAAAGATGAACAGTGCGTGGATGGGCCCAGTAAGCCTCCTGCTCGATGCTGGATCCTTGTGTTTGCTTTGGGAGCCTGGAACCTGGCTGAAAAGGTGACAGAGCCATGAAATATAAGCCCTAGCTTGCTAACCTTTCTCCACAGTTCTTAGTACATCATTCCCCCAAGGAGTTGAAAGTTTCCTCTGTTCAACTGGGTGGTGAGAAATAAAAAGGAACTCCCTCAACCTGTCCAACTGGTTCTAAGACTTGTAACAGGTCCAGCATCTTTTATATGATATATAACCTGGAACACCAATGCTAGACTATTTGACTCTGTTCAGAGCAACAGCCCAAACCCTGCAACACACATGCACACACACACACACACACACACACACACTCACACACACACACACACTCACACACACACACACACCCTCCATGTATAGACTTTTTTGGCCTCTGTTTAACAATCCTAAAGGCTTTAGGGTCACGCATTTGTTTTCAGGATCTGTGGGAAAGCAAGCCATTTTAAGAAGAGCATTTTGTAGTAACGAAGAGTGTCTAAGTGAATGACAATCATCGAAACAACCAATTAACTGATAAATCCCTGTTGTCTGAAAGCTGAACCCATTGCAAGCAGGAGAAGGAAGAGCAGCTGCAGCCCAATTAAACTCAGTAGCTCAGACACCTCGGGAGGATTCTCACTCCTGGTTTACTAAACAGATCTGCTTTCTTGGAGATCTTAGGGGATTGTTGAACAGAAGCACCGGCTCTGATGATTTCCTTCTTTATTACCATTGGCAACGGAGCTAAAATATGCATGTAAGCAAATAGAGAGCATGGAAGGGCCTCGAGCCTCAAAAGCACACTTTCTTGGCATCTGGGCGGAAGGAAGATGGGGCTGCTGGATCTTGCAATAACCCAGACTGGAGAAATTATACACATGCACAGCCCGCCAGCTGGGGAAAAGAGAGTTAGAGAAGTGGCACTCGCTTACCAAGACTTTGGAGGCCAAATGATCCTTCAGTTAATGAGCTGGAGAATCCCAAATACCTTGTTAAGAAGTGGGCTCCAGCAGGAAGACGATCCTATGCAGCCCAAGGAGTTTGTCTGCTCCGTCAGGCTTCTCCTGTCCGTTGTCTAGCACACTTGGCTTTTCCCATATTTCCCCTACATGGAAGGAATTTTCCAACTTCAATTCCTGAGTGAAATAACAATAGACACTTACGCAGTGCTTATTTCCTGCCCACGGCAATGGCAAGGCTGTACTAAAGCAGTCTCTCTTCTGGGCTGGGACCAACTGGGTCAGTAGCACTGGACTGCTTGTCTTTAAAATCTAGAGACAAAATTTTCTCGGTGCCCAAAACCTGTGACAATTTTTAGAAAATTTTAAAAAGTCATTTTGCTCTTTATCATGAATGTATTAGAGAGATAGGACAGTGGGCCTCGAGGTTCCATTATGCAACTTCAACAACGTTCTGTTATTCTTGTTTTCTTTCTACGCCATGCTTTTGGAAGGGATAACAGAATATTTTTAAATGAATTCTAGACAAGTTATCCTTTCACACATCAGTTCTGCAGCATGTTTCTCCAGATGGAACTCCTATCCTATCCTATCCTATCCTATCCTATCCTATCCTATCCTATCCTATCCTATCCTATCCTATCCTATCCTTCCCTTCCCGTCTCTCTCCCCCTCTTTCCTTTTCTTTCTTTCTTTCTTTCTTTCTTTCTTTCTTTCTTTCTTTCTTTCTTTCTTTCTTTCTTTCTTTCAGACAGGGTCATTCTTGCTAAGTTGCCCAGGCTGGGTTGGACCTCGCAGTTCTCCTGTGTCAGCCTCCCAGAGTGTTAGGATTACAGACCTGTGCCACTACAGCCATGTTTTAATCCTGTTAACATAACCACTCAACAGTGTCATGATTACACCCAACACTACTTATAACTTGCTAATATTATCAAATTCCCAGACAATTTCAGTGTTTCATACTAGTCTTAGTAATGTCTCTTTGCATTTTTTTCAAATAAGTATCTCTCTCTCTCTCTCTCAAAAAATCCATGTACTGTGTCCCACACTGTCATTTTAGGGCCATTTATTTGTTGAGGAAACTGTATCATTCCTCCTGTAGAATTCTCGTGATTTGGGTTTGACTCATTGTATCCTCATGATGATGCTTTTAATTTGTTCTCCAATCTGTCTTATTTTCTGTAAGCTGATGGTTGAAGCCTGATTAGATTCAATATTTTTTTTTGGCAAGAATATTTTACAGGTGGAGGAACATTATTCCCAGCTGTTCCACTTCTAGTTAAAATTCATTGGTGGGTTCAAGTGCTGTCAGCGTGATCTGCCCATTATAAAGTTGTCTGTCAGCATTTTATTTAATAGTTTTAACAGGGAATTTGATCTTTGCCTGCCTCTGTTTCATGATGATCTTCTAATTCTCTTTCCTTCTACATTTACTAGCAATGATTCTTCTGTAGAGAAGTTTTGTTCATAAGCTATTTGGTCCCAAGGAATACATTCTATACAGGAAACAGGAGGCCAGGCATGGTGGTACACACCTGCAATCCCAGACTCAGCAGGCTGAGGCAGGAGGATTGCTGTAAGTTCAAGGCCAGCCTGAAGTATATAATGAGATCCTGTGTTTAAAAAAAAAATATTTTCTATCTTTATTCATTGTTGTTTTTTATTTTTTTAGTTTTATTACCTTTAATAAGAAATAGCACTGAGACAGTTTCAAAACTATTTTCTATTTTTATATTAATAAGAATGACGAATGCCATAAGCCCCCCTAAAGTGGAGTTTTCTTTCTTATGGATTCACAGAGTTTTACATCGTTGGTGTGGTTTCATCTATTACATTTGTTACTCTCTTTCATGTTCAGGTTTCCCTGCCTTTGTCCAATGGGGGTCACTTCAAGCTGGCTTCTGTGTTTTCTATTTTGCTTTATTTTGTTTAATAGGACCTACCAGTCTCAACACGTTCTTTAATTTTAGCTATGACATGATGAGCCAGGTCTGTCTACCTTAGACCTATAATTACTCATTTTTCTATGAAGCTGTGATTCTTTGTAGCACAAAATATCTCTCAGACGTTACAAACTGGGCTCCAGGGGTGCACACTGGTTCTCATTGGTTACCATTCCTGGCTACTGTCTGTGGACAGAACTAGGAAACTTGCACTATTTAGAGAACGATAAGGGGCTGGCCAAATAGCTTAGCAGATTAAAGGCCGTGTGAGCAGGCACAGGGGCTGGGGGTTCGATCCCCAGCCTGCCATGCCAGCCCCGCCCCCAGGGTGCCCTGACACGGCAACTGAGACCAGGCCTGGTGGCATACACCTGTAATCCCAGCTCTTGGGAGGCTATAAACAGATGGATCACTATGAGTCTGATCTAGTAGTGAGACCCTGAACACCTGTTGACCCTTCCCTAAAAAAAAAAAAAAAAAAAGATGGATAGAGAACGATAAAGTAGAAGTTTAGAATCTTATGTCCAGAGACAATCTAAGATTGTTTTGTGTGTATGTTCGTCCTCAGAATATTGTAAAAAATTCCTCCATTTGTGTTTGTCATATAAACTTGATATATAGTGAAGTTTATTTTAGATTTTTAAACAAACTTTTCATTTTTATAAGTCTTTCTTTGATGTACAGAAAAATGGTGTGGATAGTACAGAGTTCCCACGCACGCCCAGTCTATTCTGTTGTTCATGTTTATGTGCTTTTGTCACAGTGAACAAATGTTCATGCATTACTAAAGCCTGCTTGGTTCCTTTAGTTTCTACCCAGCGTCCCTTTTCCATCCCAGGTTCACAGCTAGGATAGCACATTACATTCAGGCATCCTGTCTCTTTTGGTTGACAGTGTCTCAGACTTCCTTTGTTTATCATAATCTTCATAGTTTTGAGGGATGCTGGTCAGGTGCTTTGTAAAATATCGCTCACTTTGATGATTTTCTCATCATGAATCTGGGAGTATGTGTCTGGGGAAGAAAGATGACAGATGTAAAGTGCCACTTGTGTCGCCTCCTGCCGAGGGTTCCTTATGGCCACGGGACTCGCCAGTATTGACGCTGACACTCATTACTTTGCCAAGGGGCTGCTTGTCACATTTCTTTCTCCCTGTAACCTTATTCTTCTTCTCTCTTATCATGTTGTACCCTTGGGAAACTGCCATTATACGTGACCTATACCCAAGGAGTACAAAAATCTGCTTTACCTCTTTTTTTTTTTTTAAATTAGCTTTTTAAAAATGTATTTAGTACAGGGGCTACAGGGTCTCACTACACAGATTAGACTTGCAGTGATCCTCCTGTTTTCAGCCTCCCAAGCCCTGGGGTCACAGGTGTGCACCACCATGTCCAGTTTCAATTGCCATCTCAGCATGACCGGGGTGGGAGGTGGGTGGGGTGGAGGGGTAGGGCCTACTCAGCATACTGGGGATTGAACCCCAGGTCCCTGCATCTGCTTCAGCAGGTGCTTTAATCTGCTGAGGTATCCAGCCAGCCCCTCTGCTTTATCTCTTTGAGGAGAGATGCCTGTATACATTATTTGGAATTCGTTTACATGAAAAATTTGTCCCTTAATTGTTTATTAAAATTTCCTTTATGTCAATATAGAATCATAGAGATTTATTTTATCTTTGTGATTATAATCCAATCCAGTTTTATATAAATTGGCCTAACTTTGCTTTTGGGAACTTTTCAGTTAATTTTTGTGTCTTTTTTACATGCCCCCATTATTTCCTGCCTTAGTGGTAAAACTCATCTTTTCTCCACAGAACTTGATTTATTTCGTTGCAGACTGGAGTTAGGAACCAAGATCTGGGCCAGTGTGCTACTGGCTACTGAGGATTCATTGCTTCTCAGTCAGTGGGCCAAAGGAAGAGGTGTCTGTATACTAACATGTGTATGTAGACGCATGTATAAATATTCCCGTGCAGAACCATCTGTGTCCACACTCGTATCTCTATCTCCATGTGTGTTTATCACCACATGGATCACTCGCCTCCTCTCCTAGCTTCTCTGTGACCTCCCACAACAACAGTGAGGAACACAGCTCTGTTCCATTTACTTAATTGTCCAATTCTAGGACACATTTATAGCTATTTCGGCTTTTAAATGTTTCCTTTGCTTTAATTTTGTTTTTGAATTTTGTAAAGTAGTTAATTTCAAAGTCAAAACTGCAAAACAAAATTCCTTGAGGCACACCTCTCCATCTCCACTGATTCTCCCTATCAGAGATAATAATTTTTATTTTTCAGTTTATACTTTCCTTGCTTCCTTTTGAAAATATATATGAGCAAATATAAGCTGCTTGTACTCCTAGTGAGACTGAGGCAGGATGATTGGAAGTTCAAGGCCAGCTTGAGCAACTTAGCAACTTAGTGAGGCCCTATAAAAATTTTTATAAAGGCTAAAGATGTAACTTAGTGTAACAGCTCTGAGTTCGACCCCCAGTGCTGGACTGAAAATAACAGATATAAAACTAGCCACATTCTTCTCATTCTTGCACAAATGGAACACACACTCTTGCACTGATGATACGCATTTTTGTTCACCTTAATTTTGTTCACTTAATAGTAGGTCCTGGAGACCATGCAGAGCAGTCTGTAGAGATCCTTCTGAACCGTCACACAGGACTCTTTCTGTGGACGCACCATGGGCATCTAACCAGGCCTCTGTTGATTGGCGCTGGGTTTTTTGTTTTCATATTTTTTTCCCTTTTATACACAGTACTACAGAGAATAGCTTTGAACATATAGTGTTTTGGATTTTTAGTAGTGTATCTTCAGGATAGATTCCCAAGTGTGAAATTACTGGTTGGAAAAGAACACACATGTAACTTTGATAGATGATGACAAATTCCCTTCTGAAAGAGAGGTGTCATTTTGCTTTCTCCTCAGTGCCACAAGAGAGGTGCTTTTCCCTGCAGCTTTGTGATCAGAATGTGTTGTCACACTTTCGGGTTTTTGCCTATCTGACAGGTGATAAATAGTAACTCTGTGAGACTTCACATAGCCTTATAATGAGGTCCAGCACCTTTTCATCCATTTAAGCATCATTTACTTTGTTATTTTTAGTGAGTTGTTTATATTCTGTGCATTAAAGTTTGAAGGCTATTACCATGGTGAATACAAGATGAGATGGGATGCAGGCTCCTATTGGGCAGGAAGTAGCAGAGGCGAATCCAAATAACACGCCCCAGGGCCGGCGAGATGGTTCAGTGGTCTAAAGCACCTGCTTAGGAAAGCTCAGGCAACTGCAGGGACTGCGGTTCGATCCCCGGCACCACATGCTGCGCCAGCCCCACCACCAGGGCAGGCTGAGCCAGCCACAAAATAAGTAAATAAAGAAACAAACAAACACAACAAGCAAACAAACAAATAAATAAAATAAAATAAAATTTAAAAAAACAAAAACAAAACAAAACAAAAAAACAAATAACATGCCCCAAACAACAGGGGACAAACAGAGGGCATGAATTCAAGTTCGGAAGTCCCTAAATGTTTTAGGAGATGAAAGACTAGAGACAGCTGTAAAGTTAGCTCCTCACAGATTTTTGGAGTTTGAGTTGGGGTTTGAAAGCCATCTGGAATGGCGCAAACCAAAAAAAGGAATGCAGGGGCTGTGTCAACAATGGATTGAGAGCAACAAACTATGAGTTGGGGTGGAGGGAGTGTTTTACCTTGCTATCAGGATTGCGGGCTTGGAGTCAGACTTCCTGGGCTATTCATCATCTCTTTTATGAGCTGATTTCTGGTTTTTCATCTGTAAAATGGGAATAATGATAGCAATAATAATAATAAAGTGGGAATAATAACATATACGTCAAAGGATTATTGGGAGGAGCATACAGTGAAGTCATCTTTAACAATCTGCAGGGCACTGGGCCCGGGATCTCTGCCCCCAAGGTCACCAAGAATGACACAATTTGCTCATACTCAAGGTCCTTCTGTTCAGTGGCATAGTATTTGCATATAACCTATGCACATCCTGTCATAAACTTTAAATCATCTTTTTTTTTTTTTACATTTTGAAAATTTATTTATTTATTTGGTACAGGGTCTCACTATGCAACTCGGGCTCATAGTGATCCTCCTGTCCCAGAATTCCCAGTGCTGGGGTTACTGGTGTGGGTCACCAGCCTGGTTTTGGTGGCCAGCACAACGTGCCCTGGTTCTGTGGATCGAACTCAGGAGCTTGTGCTCGTGAGGCAAGCGCTTAGACTGCTGAACTATCTCTCTAGCCCTAAATCATCTTTAGTTTACTTATATTATCTAATACAATGCGAACGTTACATAGATAGTTGTTTTACTGTATTGTTTGCGGGAATAATAACACTGGGTAAAGCCTGTACATGTTCACTACAGATGAAATTTTTGAAAAATATTTTCAATTCACAGTTGGTTGAATGCACAGATGGGGAACTCACGGACCCGGGGGGTTGACCGCATAATGCGGAGCACAATAAATGGTCGGATCCGGGGGGTTGACCGCATAATGCGGAGCACAATAAATGGTCGGTGAATATAGCTGTCGTTACAAAGCCTAGAGGATCACCCGCTAGAAATGAAATGTTCTGTCAGGAATTGTGGGATCTCTGGTTGAAAAATACAGATGAGCTCAGGTAACAGGGGACGTCAGCTCCAGGCTTAGAAATTTCGATGCGACCTGTGAGGCAAAAGAGAGGCAGAGAGGGGAGCTCTTGAAGAAAGTGCGTGGCACCGCGAACACTTCTTTTATCTGTGTATTACCAGGATGTTGAGTGAGAAGGACCCTTGGAGTGTAACCACAGAGAGACCTTGAATTTCCACCATCACTTCAAAACAAGGCTGGTTATGACTGTAATTTAATAATTAATAATGTATGGGACCAATACCATAATAAAAATTTCAAAGTTAATCCTCATCTATTTTCTAGCAGACCCCTCCCCCTCCAGATGGCAAAAGGGTGCTGCTAGCTTCTATACTGATCTCTTCTTATCCTGTCTTTCTCTCTTTCTTTCTTCTTTCTTTCTTTCTTTCTTTCTTTCTTTCTTTCTTTCTTTCTTTCTTTGTATTTAAGGGAAAGGTCTACAGGATGTTCAGGGTCTCACTACTAGATCAGACTCACAGTGATCCACCCGTTTACAGCCTCCCAAGAGCTGTCTTCTTATCCTTCTGATAACTGGGACTTCTGGCCTGTCTATTGCCAACAGAGGCCAGAGTGGGGCTAATGGAGGCAGAGAGTGCTTATGTGCCTTGCTGTTATTCCAACAAGCAGGGGCCTCACAATTTGGGAGTTATTTTAAAATGGACTCACTCCTGGGCTGCACCCCCCCTTTGGGGAGAATAGCTTTCACAGCCACATCACATATTGCCCTTGTAAAAATTTCTTAAAACCCAATCCCAACTGTTATAGTATACAAGTAGGATCTTCTTGAAAGTTTAAGAATTTATGGCTGCTGACTTGGAAATTTTTGCATGGTGCTGTTTTAAAATATAACATCTATTATCTTCTTGCCTTAGCAAAACTGAGACAGAGAGTCTAATTTTAGTATCCTGTCGGACTCGTGTCCCCAGTGTAGTGCAGCACCCAGCCTTTGATGGTTAATGACTGGTACATTAGAAAGATGGGTCTAGCTGTTTGTTGTGATGCACTGGTGTAGGGTAGAAGGAAACCAATTTGAATCTTCCACGATGTAGAAATAAGAAAACAATTTGAATAAATTAATCAGAAAAGAAAAAACTTGTGTCAAAGTAGTTTTCCATAGCATAGGTAAAGAAAATTACTGTCTTGTAGGAAAAGAAAATACGAATTCATTTTGCTGAAGAGGAAGTACTTGAGTGAGTGGTGAGTGTGCAGAGAAACACTTTTGGGGTCAAGGCAAGGCTTTCCCATATCTGTAGCAGGATAGCCTGTGCTGGAAGCCAGTTCCCCATCCCCAGGAGAGTATGTGGAGAGACTGGAGTCTCTCTCCTCACAGCCCATCCCCCCCCATAGACTTCCCTGTCACGGGAAATGACATCGTAGGCATCTATTGCCTAAGCCAAAACCTAGACGTCATCCTGGTTCTTCCTGTTTCCATATCCCTGAATCCAAGCCATCAACAAACCCCAATACTTCTACCTGTAAAATACATATACATGTATTTGGTACTGGGAATCAAAGTCATGACCTCGTGCTTGCCGGGCAGGCATTGTGCTGCTCGGCTGCATCCCTGGCTCCTAGCTATGAAATATTTTAACACATGTTTGCCCCTTGTCTCCATGGGTACCACGCTCACCCACAGCAGGCCTCCCGATCTCTTAGTTGGACTCCTCATGGCTCTCCCAGAGTCTCCTCGGGACCTACCGACTCCATTCTCTGTATGTGAAGTAGCTAGGATGATCTGATACAACATAAAACACATCATGTCACTGACTGGCTTGAAAGTCTTTCCCCGCCCCCATGAATTCTCCTTGAACTTGGACTAAAGCTCCAAGTTCTCAGTGCACCCTAGAAAACTGAGTCTGGTCTGGCCACAGCTGCCTCTCCAGACTCGCCTTTACCACTCTCCTCTTAGCCCACTGCACTCAGGCCACATCCACCTTTTCTGGGCTCCCACCCAAAGCCAGGGCCATTCCCACCCAAGGACTCTTACACTGGGTGTCCCAACCTGAGTTGTCCCTGGAGCTTAGTGTGATTTTTCTCTTTCTGTTCATCTGGAACCAGACTGAAATGCCACCTTCTTAGAGAGGACCTCTCTAATCACTTATTGAATGGAGAGTTTAATCCTATCTCCACCACTATGGAAAATGATTTCATTCTTTATTATATATTGATCTGCCTGAGTAAAATATACACTGCATGAGAAGGGCTCTGCCTTCTTTATCCAGGCCTATCACCCTGGCATACAGAACAAGCACTCATTAAATATTTGCTGATACATGAGCGATTGCATGATCCTGGCCGGGGACAGTAGGAAGAAAATTACAATCAAAAGAGGAAAGTGGGGCTAAACCACTTTCCTGAGGTTACTTCAAAATCTGTATGTTGAGTGAATGAATTAAAAGGAATAAAGAAACGGGACTATGTCTGAGGTGTGCTTGGAACACAGAGGTGATGAAATGGATGCGTGGAGAGTGGGAGCAGACGACAGTGATAATTACCTCCACAACTAGATGGCTGATAGAGTCAAGAACGGAAAGCAGCGGAAGTTTGAAAAACTTCTTGCTCTGTGTGTGTGTGTGTGTGTGTGTGTGTGTGTGTGTGTGTGTATTATGACAGGTTCAGCCTGCCCTGGTGGTGGGGCTGGCACAGCATGCCAGGGATTGAACTGCAGTCCCTGCGGTTGCCTAAGCTTTCTTACGCAGGCACTTTAGACCACTGAACCATCTTGCTGGCCTGTAAAACTTCTGAAAAGTTATTTTCATGGGAAACATTTTAAGCTGCCTTTTAGACATGTTGTAGGTTGGGAATATGACAACAGAGTTTGGGGGAAAAAATGCGGGCTAACAGCATAACTTGATAAAGCAAAGCGTTGACCATTCATTGGGAGACCACATTCATTGGGTCACAGTTGGCCACTTCATTTGTTTTTTGGTGGTACCAGGAATCAAACTCAGGACTTTGTGCTCACCAGGCAAGCACTTATTCCACTGAGCTATCTCTCCAGCCCTAAAGATGAGGGCCACTTTGTTTGTTTGTATTGGGGCATAGTTGACAGTAGAAGTAGAGATGGTCTCTGAGTGCTGGGCCAAGCCATGAGCCACAACTGAGTCTCAGGACAAATGACTAGCGACCAAGAGGAGGGAGTGATGCACACTTAGAACCAGAGTTTCAAACAAGAGGTGAGGTCAAAGGAAGAAGGAAGGAACTTATACAGGTTAAATTTGGACATGTGTACACACACACACACACACACACACACACACACACACACACACACACACACTTAGCATCTAGCACAGCAGAGACAGGACAGATTATGGGTGACCCTTAAGAGAAAGTTCACTAACGTAATGGAATAAGAATCATATCCCAAGAGATGGGGGTGGGAAGGAGTGGTAAGAACATGGATAAGTAGGTGAAGAAAGTGCTAATCACTTCCACATATAGGAGAGGAAGAGATGAAAATGGCTGGAATGACGGTATCGAAGGGTGTGTGTGGGGGGTTTAATGCTGGGGTGTAGCTCTGTGCTGGGGTGCT
Source organism: Capromys pilorides (assembly GCA_004027915.1). Lineage (NCBI taxonomy): Eukaryota > Metazoa > Chordata > Mammalia > Rodentia > Capromyidae > Capromys > Capromys pilorides. The sequence goes on along the minus strand of PVKN010005498.1, from coordinate 9,844 downwards.
TGCTTAACCTGTATGAGGCCCTGACTTCATCCTCATGGGGGGAAAGATTCTTCTCATTAAAGCAGAGTGGGATTAGTGTGGGAGAGAGTTCAAGAAAAGGCAGAGTATAGGGTCCACACAGAGGTAGAGCAGTTACCTTCAGAGAGGAGAAGTGTTCCCGCCACAGCTGGCCATCCAGGCTGTCTGAGTCCTTCCTGGCTCTTGTTCCAAGGCAGCTCTCTCTTGTTCTCCTGGAAAAATGTTCCAAATCTCCTCTTCCCTCCTCAGACAGCCACCCCTCATTCTTAACACATGACTCTGCTTCTCAGTACAGTGAGGAGAAAGAGGCCTCAGCAGCCTCTCTCCTGCACCCTGCAGGCTTGGCTTCTGGTCCTCAGTGTAAGGGTCAGGTTCCCCTCCTTCCTGCACTTCCCTTCTTGGGCCCCAAACTTTAAGCTTGTCACCATGTTAAGGGGCCATCCAGGCTCTTGGCTAGATAGAGTATGAGTGAGTTATTATGTTGATTAAAAATATATCTCACCATGTCCAAAAAACAGCCTTTACAAATATGAATCAGATGGTGTAACTTTTCCTGCCAGAAACCCTCCCATGTTTCCATGGAGACAGGAAGCTGCCTCCTGACTGCGACCCCTGTCTGGCCTGGTTTGGGCCCCTGGTGCCCCTCAGCACCTCCCCACCCTCACACAGCCACCTGCCTGCTCTCTCTGTGTCCAGCTTACCCCAGCCTGAAGGCTGAGCACTCACTTGCCTCAGCTGAGTGTTCGACATCCATATCTCCCTCCACTCATACCTGCTCACTGTCCTTTCCTCGGAGGGCCAGGGCCAGCTATGCAGTTTGCAGGGCTCAGTGCACAATGGAAATGTAGGTCCCTGTTGTGTTTAGTTGTCCCCCTAAAGCCTCATGTAAATCATGGGGCAGATGCTGCTGGAGGACCAGCGAGTGGCTTGAGGGGTATGGCCAGAGGACCAGGGTGGAGCTCTGGGGTGGGGCCAGAGAGGCACAAACCAGTAAACTGACAGCAAGTGCTGTCAGAAGCTCCTCCTCCCTCAGGTGGTGGTCTCTAGGAGGTGTGGAGCGAATCATCCTGGACATGGCAGCATAGAGTCTTGGTCTTGCTATGTAATTCAGGTTGCTTTAAATTATGAAACCTCCCGTAACTGAGCTAAATAAACCTTTTCTTACCTAAGCTTGCATGTCAGGTATTTGTCCCAGCAATGAGAGAAAAGTAACTAAGGCAGAATTTGGTACCAGAGAACTGGGACTGTTGCTGTGGCTAAACCTGACCATGTCTGTTACAAGCTTTCGGGAATGGCTTATGGGAAGAGATAAGAAAGTTTCAGAGAAGTCACCTACAAGCAAAGCACTGGAAGAACTTTGGCCTTTCTGTAGGGGAGACTCTGGTCAGATCTCTGACCATAATGCTGATAGGAAGTCTGACTGTAAAGACCAGGCTGTGGAGGTTTCTCCTGGGAAGAAGGATTGCATTGGCTGTTGGACTCCAGATCATCTGTGTTTTGCCTTGGCTGAAAGTTTGGCTGAATTTTTCCCATGTCCAGAAACTGAAATTAAACATGGAGGACTAATTAATCTTTCAAAGGAAATTTCAAAGCAGTCAAATATTGGGCAGTGGCATGGTTATTGTTGGGCTCTTAGTCAAATATATGTTGAGAATGAAGAGCAAAAAGCCCAGCAGAATGAATTAAATTGTGATGAGTTTGGCCAGAAAGAAAGCATCAGAAAGGCTGTGGACTGCAAAGATAGAGCTGAGATCTCCATTGTCCAGGAAGAACAGGAAAATAGAAAAGATGTCCTGAGAGCATCACAGGAAGTGGCACATTCTCATCCTTTGCAGCTTCAGAATCACAAGGGTGAGGGACTTTGCTTTGAGGAGAAAGCCGCAGAGCCCCATGTTTCAGAATGGAGGCAGTGGCCACACGAGGTTCCAGAATGGAGGCAGTGACCACACCAAGACTACAGAATGGCACCAGCATAGAGAATTTGTTCCTCAGAATCATGGTCAGAGTGCTCAGTGATCCAGGTAGTCGACCCCTACAGCCAAGAGAGAGGAAAACCTAGCTACTGCTCCAGCTGGCAGCAGACCTTGGCATCATCCATGTGACATTGGTTTTAGGTGCATGCAGAATGCAGGAGTTCTGAGATTAAGAAGGCTTCCACCTTGATTTCAGAAGAAGGCCTGGGAGGCCAGGGAGTATGCCCCTGAGAGGGCAGTGTATAAAAGTGTAGGCGAGAAGCTTACTCCATGGAAACCCCAGAAGTTTGGAAAATCCAGGAACGTGGATCATCTAAGGAAAACTGTAAGGAGGGAGCAAAGCTGGCCTAAGAGAGAAGCCATGGGAGCTACTACCAAGAGTGCCTTAGGGGCCAAGCCACACGGAGCTCACAATTTGCCACAGATTGCTTTGAATGTTCCACAGGGAACTAAAGGACTTACTGTTTGCCCTGCTGGATTTTGGACTTGTTTTGACCCCAGTGGTTTGTATTCTCCTGTGTATACCTTTTGGAATAGCAATATTTATCTTGTGCCTTTGAATGTTGGACGTACTCTCACAGTTGAGAGTTTGCCTTGGATCTTGGAGGAAACTTGGGTTTTGGACTTTTCAGCAATGCTGAAACTGTGGGACTTTGGCAACTAGTAGAGCTGGACTAATATGCTTTTTGCAGAAAGGGATGTGCATGAGGCTTTGGGGGTCCAGGGGCAGAATGTTATAGTTTGTGTCCAGTTTTTCCCCCAAAGCCTCATGTAAATCATGGGGCTGACTCTGCTGGAGGACCAGCAAGTGGCTTGAGAGGCATGGCTGGAGGACCAGGGAAGAGCTTGAGAGGCATGGCTAAAGAGGTGCAAACCATTAAACTGGCAGCACGTGCTGTCAGAAGCTCCCCCTCCTCCAGGCGACAGTCTCTTGCAGGTATGGAGTGAATCATCCTGGACATGGCAGTGTAGAGTCTTGGTCTTGCTATGTAATTCAAGCTACTTTAAATTATGAAACCTCCAGTAACTGTGCGCTAAATAAACCTTCCTTAGCTTGTGTGTCTGGTATTTATCTCAGCAATGAGAGAAAAGTAACTAAGACAGTCCCCTTGCTCAAGAAGCAGGAAGACTTTCCCCTTCTTTCTGTGGTCTCTCTCCTTCCATGATGGTTTCAGATGCTGCTTAATGGTATCTTCCTTTGGGCCCAGGAATAACCAAGGCCTAAGTGCAGACCACCATAGCTGTTCCCACAGGGTGGCTCTCACATACCCCACTAGTGCCAAGGGCACTATGGAACAGGCAGCAAGACCCCAAGGAAGCAGGATCTTGCATAGGCTCAGGCTTGGCACTCCCAACATGCACTCCATTGTCAAACTTCACCTACTAACCATAGCCTCAGAATGTACCAGAATGCAGCCTCTGTGAGGAAAATACCTTGTCTGCCTCACTCTGTAGGCCAGGCATGTAGTGGTACCTAAGAAGTAGTTGGGGAATGAAAAGTTCATAGCATCAATCTACCCACTGGCGTACTTTCAGCCACACTGTATAAGACATCATGATTTTTTCCATAATGTTTATTATGGCATATTTTCACTGCACTTGAACTAAGAACTTAAAAATTTTCAGATCTACAGTGTGTTGCATCTTTGCCAAGTTCTCATTTTTGTCTTTCAAAAGAAAGATTAAAAGCCAAAGTACTTATCCAAGAGGAAACAATAACAAGGGTGGCCATGTTAACATCTGTTCTCTGTGCATCAACAGTATTGCAACAGGCAAGCCAGAAAGGGTAATTCTCTGGTTCTTGTCCCATGGGATTGCCTCACATGGTGTATCCAGGAGTTCAAATTCAAGTGCAGGAAGGCTCGCCCTGCTTAAAGCCATGTATAGTTCTCAAGATTGGAGCAACTGACAATCTACAGAGGACCCAACTTCTCATTCACGTTTTGGGTCTTGGTTCTGTTAGGAGCTTTTGTAGAAAGAACCCAAATCTGTCTTTCACCTCTAGCACCCCATCCCTTGCTTAGCTGACCACTCTGGTCCCTTTCTCAGGGCTCAGACCCAACCCTCCTTATATTTTCTCCTAGTGCCTGCCTGTCTCTTCAGTTTCCACAGTGTCCCTGGGTTACTTGCCTCTGTGATGATTTGCCCAGTGAGCCTCTCCCTTACCAGGCTACCAGCTTGGAGAGGGAAGGGATCATTTTACCCAGGTGCACACCAAGCCCTCTTCCTAACAAAGGCCAGTCACTCAGTGAATATCTGCTGAGTGAACATGCGTCCTCTGGTGCTTACTGGTGATATTTGACAGAAGCTATACAGGTGTTTGTTGAATTATATCGGGGAAATATTTTTTATCTGAGCAATGATGATTTGCGTAGAATCAATTGTTTTTTCTTATCATAATAAAAGACAGCTTAGATAATTAAGCTATTTGCCAAAGAATGGTTCTCCCTGATGGGAAGATCCAGGCTATTAGAGTCACCCAGAGGTAATAAATGAGCAGCTCCTTGGCAGCATACAAAGTTCACTGATACCCACAGGTGTGGCCATTTGTCCTCCTACACCTGGACCAACTTCTCCCTCTTTTCCCTGCTTGCAGGCTCTGCCTGCTGTATGCTGTATTCAAACCTATTATCTATGGTCGAGGTTTGTATCCCTTAAAATCATTATATTCTGGCTTCTGCAGCCATTTGATACCAAAAGTAATTATAGGCAGACTTCTGAAACCAAAGCCTAATTCCTTTATGGTTTCTTCTGTCAGACTAAAGACTCCAGAGGTAAGGATTCAAATGAGGCTGAAGCTTGAAATTATATTGCACAAGAGGAGGAATTTCTCTTTGTCAAGGCAGCACGGTTCTTCCTTTCTCACAGGCAGAATCAATAGTGACAAATGGCGAGGCCAGCAGCAAATGCTTTGCTCCAGTGGCTGGGCATCGTGGAAAGTCCCAGAGGAAGATTTACCTTTATTTGGGGAGTGCTATTTCTGCAGGCCTTTTATGTTTTAATTTATTGACTTTCTAGTAATAATGGAATGTGGCAACGATAAATAATATACACCAACAGAAATATCCAGGACAGAGGTTATTGCTTTTTTAAAGTGTTATGTGGCTATTTTGTTTGTTTGTTTTTAAATAATCGAAGCAGGTATCATTCACCAGTCATGAAGTGTGAGGGTTCTGGCCTCTCAGGCCAGGTGTTGTAGACACTGGTATCATCAGTGTCCCTGTACCCCACTTACTGTCATGTCTGCTGATTCCTCCCATTCCCTCATGGTCCCTACTATAATATTCATCACAGCACGTCTTGTCGAGAGGCTTTGTGGAGAAGCCACACTCTAGGAAATGTAATTTATGGCCTTTCCACAGTTGCAACTGATTAGGCAGCAGGTGTAATGTAATTTCATATATATATATATATATATATATATACTCATACACACTTTTTTCTTTTAGTTCATATTTTATGAAGGTAAGATGAACCACTGCCCTCATCAAATACAGTTATGTCCAGTTTATTTCTCTAAGACATATAATCAAATTTCCTTCCTTCCAAAAGGCTCATTTAACCATTTTCTTCTGATGCAGTATCTGAGTAATGGAGCCAGAGCTGAAATGTTCAAGGACCTTGGAGGAGGTGGTGGGTGGTAGTGAGAGAGGTTCAATCTGAGCCCCAATCATCCTATTTCAGGAGCTGAAAGACTTCAGAAAGCATCGATAGCTTTCTTTTGAGCGTTCTCTGAAGGCAACAGCTGAGGCAGCTGGTGCCAAGAATTTAATACAACATGGAATCCTAGATGAAGAGCATTGGCATGGAAACAGGTGCTGTCAAGTCCTGTGTAGGACCAAGGTGGGGTGACAAGACCTCTCCTCCCCAGGTAACAAACAAAAGCTGCAGCTGCAGGTCGTTGAGGGTACAAGGGTGGCATTTTCCTGGTGCAGAGAACCATCCATTCCTCCAGCACTGTAGAATCCTCCTAGCACTTACCAGTTCCCACTGAACTTGCTTATTCTTAGTTTCTTTCTCCCACTAGCCTTTGCGCTCAGCAAAGGGCAGCCTCTTTATGGTCCTACCTGTACAGCCCAGTACAACACCTGGTACACAAGTGCTCAGCTAGAAGCCACAGGCTTTCCCATCCAGCAAACAAGTACTTCAGTAAGATTTGCTTGGAGATTCAGCCTAGTTTTGAAATTTTTTCCTTACTTAAAAATTTTACTCCCTCGGCAGTGCCCTTTGCTTACAATGGAGGCCATATTTAAAACACTGAATGAGACATTAGTTAAATCTGACTAAATGCTATGTATTTCATGATAAGTATATAAATTAGCCTGGTTGATTTCTAACGTAACTCAGGTATTTCATGCTGATAGTTAGTACATGTGTGACCTCTCTTAACTAAAGCTAGAGAGATAACAAACTGTCAGACTCCATAATTAAAGAGGTCTAAAAGCCAGTTGAGTTACTACTGCTATTCCTTTAAAAAGTTTATAAATTGACCTGTTAGTTTGAATGCTCATGCTTTGATTATACATGCTCTAATTTCTCAGAAAATTTGTTTTCTTACATGATACCAAAACCCAGAAAATCATACAAGTAAAATCTATGGTGAATATGCCTGATTATTCTTAGATTCCTTTTACTGAGACCCACCAGATTTTGTCTCTAGAGACATATTAAGGCCGTAATAACTATATCTACCTCACACAGTCCAGGTAAGTGAGCTTTCTCCTGGGTTTCCTGCCTCATTACAAGGGAGGCTACTTTCACATTCCTTAGGCAGGGCTGACTGCCCTCGCAGATGCTTCTTCTATCAGTCTAATCATACATCAGGAAATCCACCACCGCGGAAGTTGCCCTCACATTCCTTGGGCAGGGCTATCTGCAGGAGGCCTTAAAACCAAAAAGTTATATGTTGCTCAGTGGGCCCCAGATATTTGACATAAGCTATAGAGGTTCTCACGCAGATGTGTCAGTAGTTACCCAGCCAGTGGCCCCACTTGCAAACTGGAGAGTACTCAGTGTTTTCCCTATTCCTAGCAATTCATGTGCCCAAATAATAGTAGAGTTGGTGAGACATAAAAGGCCAGTTTATTTGAGACAGTACCCAATGGCCATGGAAGATAAAGAGATTAAACTTCATGTTTAAGAGATCTCTGCTAATGGACCTACAAAATGTTCTAACTAGTTTAATTACAAACTTTTTATAATTACAAACTAAAAGGGTTATTACCTTCCAGATCCTTCTGCTAATGTCTCAATAGCTGTGTAAAATATTATATATCAAATCAATGGTATGTAAAATACTGAGTTCCCCCACTTATCTTTGTCATCTTTGTTAAAGTCATTACTGTTTACTTGGTGACAATCATTTTAGCTGTATTCATAATTATCCTGCTGATGTTATTATTTGGCCCATGTATGTTTAATAATTTCTTTGGCTTTGTCTTCTCCAGATTTAAAATGATTCTACCTAGCCAAGATAAAAATGCCTGGTGTTTAATGAGGGCTGTTAGGTAGAAACTCTGGAGAGATCTCTGACTGCCAGTTCACAACTATGGCCCCTTTCAGCCTGGAGAGCCAGAGCGGTCATGTCCCATGGCTCCCTCACAGCAATTCAGGCTACTTCTTCAGAGAGGGGAATGTTGTAGGCAGCTAAATTAGATAGAAATGTTATAAGCAGTTAGATATGGCCAGGCCCTCAAGGACGACATGGAAGACAAGGTGATTTTACAACTATAAACAGACACTCCTCCACCATGGGCCAGATCTCAAGACAAGAGTAAACAAATACAGTTACATACTTCTCTAGGGATGGGCATCAGGGACTGATATTCTAAGTTGGTATCAACCACCTTTAACAAGCCCAGTTGAGTCACTAACCCAACCCCCAACAGGAAGAGAGGAATTAATCAATTTTACCTGAGCAATGGTGCTTGTAATCTCATTGGTTGACCATAGTTTTGTCCCACCTCATGCCCATCTAACTGAGTTTCTATGTTCTTCACCACCTTAGACCCACCTTACCATATGGTTTTCCTCTATAAAAGTCCCTGGAAGAGACAGTTTCCCAGGGACCACCTGCTTGGGACTATCCTCCTGTTCTTGTCTTGGACAGGAACTTTCTTTCACCCAATAAATCTACTCTTTTCACTAAAAAAAAAAAAAAAAAAAAAAAAAAAATACTATGGAAAAATTTGAAAATATACTGAAATAGATATTGCAATATATGCCAGTTTCTACATCCACCCATGCCTAAGCCTGACCTCTCCTCTGCTCGGTCTCAGACCCCATCACATTGGTTTTTTTGTTTGTTTGTTTTTTGTTTTTGTCTTTTTGAGACAGGGTCTCATTATGCAGTTCAGTCTGGCCTTAAGTTCACTTTTGTAGCCCAGACTGGTCTCGAACTCGCACTGATCCTCCTGCCTCAGCCTCCCAAGTGCTGGGATTATAGGTGTGCACCACCACACTTGGCTCCCATTGCATTGTTTTTTTTCCCCCATCACATTGTTTTGAAGCACATACGTATGTCAGATGACTTTATCACTAAATATTTTGGTTTGAAGCTCTCAAAAGACAAGAACTCATTTTTTTAGACAACCACAATGATAACCCTCACATCTGAAAGAATAATTATAATTCATTCATGACATCAACTATCCAGTCAATACTCCAATTTATAGTATCATAAATATCAGATAGCTTGGATCAGAATTCAAATAAGAAGCATGGGTAGTAATTCTGTGTAGTAATATATGTCTTAAATATTATACCATGTATAGGTCCCTCTTCATCTCTTATTTTTAAACCATTGTGAGATAATTGTAGATTTACCTGCAGTTGTAAAACAGTAATGTAGAGACACACAATGTTAATATTTTATACAGCTACGGGACAGCATTCCCAGGCAGCATACGGAAGCGTCCCATCCCAAAGAGTCCTGCTACCTTTCATAGGCACCCTTTCTTCTCTCTCCACTCCCTATGTTCCTCAGCTTGACAACTGAGCCCAGGGCCCCACACATACTGTGCAAGTGTTCTATCAGCACTGTACCCTAAGACTCCCCAGCTCCACAATTTGGTCATTTCAAGAATGTCATTTCAATGGAGTCCTACAGTGCAAAACCTGTCAGAACCCCCCTCCACCATGTAATCCCTCTGAGATCTTTCGAAGTCATCATGTGGACTAATGGTTGTATCCTTTTCATTGCTGAGTTGTATTACATGGAAAGTTTATACCACAGCTTGTTTAACTGTTGACGTGCTAGCAGATTGTTTCTAGTTTTGGATTACTCTGGATAAAATTTCTGTGAATGTTGTTGTGTAGGTTTTGGTATCAATGTAAGCTATTGTTTCTCTGGGACCAAAGCCCATAACTGCAGATGCTGTCTCTTTATGAACCACATGTTTTATGAAAAACTGCCACACTCTGTTTTGAATGGGAGAACCGTGTTCCATCCCTGTCAGTGCTGTAGGAGTGACGCAGCTGATCTGTGTCCTCACCAGCATGTGGTGGCATTACTTCTCTGTGTGGCGACTTTGACAGGTATAGGCAAGAGCTCACTTTATTTCTTTCTAAATTTTAATATTAAAGTAACACTCTTTTTTTGTCCTAGTATAAAACCTTATTATGGAAGGTAAGACAAAGCTATCGTGTTGATATGTGTCCCTCAAGTATTTTTTCCTCCAGTATTGTTTTACCTATAATTTATAAAACACACACAGTTTTGCATCCCACTATTTTCCATCCTGTGCTATGAAAAATAGATAGAATCCTCTATATCCTAGGATGTTTGCTTTTAAATATTTTGTTGGCTAGATGTGGTTAATTTTTAATTTTTTTGAGAGTTATATTCTTTTTAA
>PVKN010005497.1:0-30623 GCA_004027915.1 Capromys pilorides | reverse complement strand
AATTGGGGATTGAACTCAGGCCCTTGCTCTTGCCAGGCAATGTTTATTCTACTGAGCTATCTCCCCAGCCTCTAAACCTAGTTTTTCTTTAACAGAAAAACAAAAACCAACCAAACAAAAAAACCTTTCCCATTCATGATTGGAGACTAAGTAGCTTACAAAGAAATTTATTTCTTATGGTTCTGGAAGCTGAGTAGCCCAAGGCCAAGGTGGCAAGGCACAGCAAGGGCCTTTCTGTGTCCTTACATGGTAGAAGGCAGCCAGGAAAGCGAGACCCAGGCCCACCTGGTGCCGAGCTTCTTCCACAAGGGCCTTCAACCCATGCAGAAGGGAGAGTGCTCCTAATTTGCCTTCAACGCCCTGCTTTTAACCCCATCTTTGCGACAACACTTTCACATTAGCAGAGACAGTTTTAAGCCACAGGATGGTGGAGTGCTGGTGGCACCTGGTGGCTGGGAGATCACAGGCTCCAAGGTGGTCAGGCTAAACCATAGAGCCCATGGGCCAAGCAGGAAAGTACTGCAGCTTCCTGCTTAAGTGATCCATGGCTTCCATCCCTCAAAAGCCAGGAAAAAGGAAGGTATAGACTGGGAATGCCCATCTGCAAGATGAAGTGGAGATGAAGTGGTGCAAACAGCTTATTGATATACATTTTCAAAGGATGAAAACACCTGCCCATTCACAGGGAAGGTCACAAATGTGCCTCCAAAGGCGTGCAGCTAGGTGGTACAAGATAAACAGCTCAACTCAGACATCAAAAAGCTAGTAATGTACACAATGGTTTTATTTAAGAACCATGGTAATGACCATATGGAACTCTGTACTTGCGAAAGGGTAGGAGAAAGACTTGCTTGGGTGATGTGAGGAGAACAGTTGCCATTTTCCTAGGGTGGTATCAACATTATTAGCACAAAACTCTCATTCCAATTTTTAAGGAAAATGCAAAGTGAGCAGAAAGAAAGTCACCCATTACAGTAGTCAAGATGACAGCAACAAGAAGGGAAGTTACATGACGGGAATGCATGGAAGACCACACGGCCCTTAAAGGCACTAAAGCCAGAAGCTACTTAATGATAATGACAGAGATATGGTTTAGAGTATGCACAGGAAAACCAGGCTCCAATACCCCAGGAAGAAAATCTTGTTCCAAATGTTTGTGGGGCCACATGTCTTCCTTATCCCCCCTTTTCTTTCTCTAACACACACACACACACACACACACACACACACACACACACACACACACACACACACACACACAGAGCTTACTTTTTCCTAATCTGGGGTTTCTTGATGGTTTAAGAAGTGGATCCTATTACATCAGTAACTTGGAGGAGTTATGAATTTGATCACATGAGGTCTAATTAGAATCAGCCGTATGCGAAATCTCTCCTGGCAGATGAACCCTTGGCAAAGAAATGACGGACTTAAAGCCTTAGTCAATCTTTAAAACTGAGCATGAAAAGGACCTGTCATTTATTAGCAGTTGTAAGTCAGATCCTCTAAGAAAGTTCTGTGCCTGAGCTGCAGCTGCTATCCTATTTCTCATTCTTCACATCAGCCTTGGCTATAAACTAGAAGCTGGCTTGAAAGAAACCACTTTCCCTATAGGCTACACTCCCTATGTGGCAGCCACCACCAGAGAACCCCCTCCTATCGTGGGACTCTGCACAAGCAGTGCAATGTGGCCTTGAGCAGGTTAGCTTCCCAAGAAGGCCCTCCCTCTGGTTATCAGAGCCATGTGCCCAAGGTCAGCCTTACATCACTCTCCAGAAATCTGGAGAGAGAAGCACAGAAGGAAAGGAAGCCCAAATGAAGGAAAGAAGAAAAGGCAACCAAAGTTCTCTGTGAAGAGCCCTGTCATCATGGTGGCCAATTAATTTCCTCTCAGAGAAAGACAACAGGAAATGGTAGCACTTCCAACAGGGACTGATTCTGCTGCTGCCTTGGCATAAGACAACAGTGACCAAAGGGACCACTAGGTGGGGATGTAGGAATGATTGGATGACTGTCCTTAGGGAAGGCCTGCAAAGAAGCCTTTTGTTGCTGGAGGGTCCTAGCTCCTAGGTAGAGCCCTGCTTTTAAATTTAATTATAAAGAAGGCCGTTAAAGTCTCTGGAAATATCAGCATATAGGGCTTTCTATTAGAAATTTGTAAAATAGAAGAGTATGCCACATAAAACTAATAAGTTGGGAAATATTTGCTTATCTTTTTCTCATTTGTTTCCTTAGCCTCCTTTCCAAAGACTCCTCCTCCAAAAGAAAAGAAAAGGAAATCCTCGGCAACAGAGGCTCTAATGTTCCTCCAAGGCTCTCTTTTTATATGCTGACTGTGGATTATCCAGACAGACCTGAAAACTTTGTAAGCAGCAAAGACAATTCCTGGCCCTGGGCCTCCCAGCATGTGCTCTCTGTCAGCTTCCCGAGGCAGGTCCTGCCTGCTGCCTCGTGAGGGCACTGGGACTGGTGCTTAGCTTTCGTAAGCTGCCTCAAATCCTTTGTGGAAGGAGGCAAGATAGAAATAATAATTATAAAAACATACAGGCTTACCCTGCTGTTTACATTTCTGTATATTTGACTTTTCTTATTTTCCAAGCCCCCCTTGGAGGAAATGATTTTGCCTGCACATTTAAGCTAGAAAACAGCCTCCCTGGGGTTGGCATGACTCCAGGATAACAGAGTTATTGAGTGCCTCTCCTATGACAGGTTCTGGGGCAGTACTGGAGATGAACCCCCAGGCCACAGAGTCAGGCAGTCTCAGCCCTGAGGAGGGGAAAGACCTGGGCCTCTGCACTGCTCCCTCATATCTCAACATGCGTGCAATTAGCCAGTTACTTCGGACCATCTCAGTTCCCTCATCTAGGAAAACCATGGCTCTGAACTGAATAGCATGTGAGCTTCTCTTAGGGTACCTGGTGCTCAAGACAAAATTCTCCCCTTTTATGAACCTACCAGTAGGGATGTTTTGTGTCCCAGAGGATGAAGTGTCTCATCTGGGACATTCCAGCATCATCACACTCCAATTTCTTTTATTTTTTTTCCATTTGTAAATTTCTCATTTATATGGGGGAACTCAGGCTTTTAGGGCTCCAGATGCAAGGAAGCCTCTTCCCTTACTGTCCAGCAATTCCAAATAGCCTCCTCTGGCTCTCACTGAATAATCAGTTCTTACCAAAAGATGCCTGAGCAAACACCAAACAGACAACTTCCTGCCCTGTGCCTTAGCATGGTAGTGTTCTTCTCCAGGACTCTCTGGAACCACCACAAATGTTTCCACCTGACAAAGACACCCCCCTCCCCCAATTCCTTAGATGCAATAATTGGAAATGTTCTGAAAACAACAGATTACCTTTAAAAAAGAAGCAACAAGAAGCCATTTGTTTCTTCTTCACGATTGGTTCACTTTTTGGACACTCGGCCTTTGCATTGGGGGAACCAAAGGCCTCAACAAATGTCTCCTATCAAAGCAAATATTCTGATAATCAGGAAAACACCTTACAGATTTGCAATAGGTGTCACAAACTACTTAGCTGGAAGATTCTATAGCTCGCCTGCACATTTTCTGTCTTCTGAGGCTAACTCCATCCATTGTCCTGTTAATTCTTGAGCCTCAAATGTAGCACAACTGTAATACATATAATCTGCAGATAGGTAAAACTTGCTGCAGAATGCTTACAGCCTGATTATGCTCAGGACCAGCAAGTTCATTTCTGGGTTTCTACCTGAGAAGAAACAGCAGCTTGTAGGGAGGCTCACAGAGCATCACTTGGAAAAGAAGCAAAACAAAACATCTTCAAACTATGTAAATATCCAATAGAAGGGTGATGAATATAGCTTATGCTCTATAGTAGCAAAGAGGGAAATTGAAAAGATCATGTCAGTATAAAATACAGACGGAAAAATGTACATTAAACAGTAGGAATTCATTCTGCAGTGGCAGCATTCTAGTTTTCTGGGAGAGGGGGTAGAACTAAGGGTGGTTTTAGTTATGTGTATATTACACTTCAATTCTAACACCAAAATACAAAAATATAATTGTGTATCACCTTTCAACATATATACGAAAAACAAAACAGCAAAATGCAAAAGATATGTGTGCTAAAATGCTTCGAGTGGTGGTAGCAACTGGTGACTTGATTTCCCTTATGTGTTTTTTTATTCCTGAAGTTCATTCCTTATCCAAATAGAAACAAAGGAGCAAAACTTTGTCCTTAGGTGGTCTCTTAATCCCCTCCAGCATGCAGGATTAAGTCTATTGAGGATAACTGCAGACAAGCCAAAGAAGAAGGGCCCACACAGGAAGGACACTTCTCAGCCACGCCTCCCCCACGCCAGTGAAGCAGTCCTCCATCGTATCTATCCGTTCTTAGACCTTGGTGTCCACAGGACACCCCTTCCACAGCCAGGGTGCTCCTGCAGCATAGCCCCAGACCTGGGCTACAGGCTGGGTGAACTGTGTTGGATTCCACGTTTGGTCTTGCTTCTGTATTTGGACAGTCTTTTGGGAACAAAGTTTCAATGCTGCACTTGCCCCTGGAGTTGAGGACTTCAGCACACCTCCTCCTGGAACCCCAGCTGTGGGGCAGCTGTCCTGAGGCTGCACATGGGAAGGAAGCAGAAGACAGCCACATTTCTCCCTGCTCTGGAGTACTATCCACAGCACCAGCACACAGAGCAGAGTATGAGGGAAAAAGCTGTTCTGCTGGCCAACAGAAAACAAACCCATGTATTTGGACCACACTTTGCTGGCTGCATCTAAAACAGACACCTCATTGTACTTGGTTTAAAGGAAGCCCTTCTAAAGCAGGGCCTCTTAGGCTGACAGCTAAATCACAACGGCTGGTATTTACACGAACAGCTTCCAACCGTCCAGGCAAATACATAATATTTCTATTTCACAGGAACCAGAGATGGTAAAGAGACAGAAGCCAGGGAGGCCAGAAAGTAAACCTCTGATTAGTATGAATATGTTTAAGAACCAGAGCTTGTATACTTGCAAGAGTTCATACACTCCTTCTATAAACAATTTTGTGCATGTGTTTTTATATTAAATTAGGTGACAAATGTAACAGATCAGGATACACTCGCATACACATCTCAGGCTTTCTTCCTATTCAGTGCAGCTCTGCTTGAGAGCTCTTGGCCATCCCAGCATTAGCAGGGGAGCTGCCTGGCTCTGAACCTCTTCCTCAGAAAAGCACTGCTCCACCAGCCGCTAGCAGTAGAGTCATCCAAATTCAGACAGGAAACACCTGGAACCCTGCGCGCCACTAGGAACACATTTCACATTTCAAAACAGATGATTCTGGATTGTTCTTAAATATTTGTCTTGTTTCAATAAAACACTCTTCAACTAGCTTCATAAACCCTTGGTTCAGGAGGCTAAAATGTAACCACAGGCTACTAGTTGTCCACATGCCTTTAACGTTGTATGTATTTATGTGGATGCTATCCTGGAAACATAAGACCCAATGGCAGTGCTTGAAAGTGTCATAAGGGAGTTCCAGTTCTTTTGAGGTTGGGGAGGGGGTGACTTTCCTTTCATAAGCAAAATCTAAATCATAGTTGTTTTTGAAAAAAAGGAGACAGTTGAAATAGAAATTAAAGTTCCCCTAACTTGCTTGTTTTAGTGAATAAGACCCCAGAAAACTCTTGTAGGCAGCTAAGAAAAGCTTTACGTAATTATTAGAACTCCAGCTATAGTACTGAGTCAAGCTTAAGGCCTTGTAGCCAAATATTCCCTCATACTTGAGCATGTTGAGCCCTTTAGAGTGTTTTTAAAAAGCAGTTTTCAGACACTAAAATGAAAATTAGTTCAGTTTATATGTTGACAATTAAACTTTTAAAGGCCATTTTCTCCCCAGTTTTCATGTTGTCCAGATTTCCTACCATGTCTTTAGATATATACTGCTTTCATTTATTTTAATATGTACTTTGACCACAGAAAAAGGAATGTTTTCCACACACAGAGAAAGGAGTGAGGAGAAAGAAGAAAAGATGGAATGTGATCAGAGTAGTTACAGAGCTGAAGAGAAGCCGGAGGTCTCTGAGAATAAGCCAGTGTCCCTTCACAGGCTTGGTCACAGCCAGGAAGTGTAGCCAGAGCTGGCCTGGCTGCCTTTTGGGGACTCATGTTCTACCCCATCACCTCTAGTGTTGAAAACAAAATGGAGTAATTGGGAGTTGCCAAGGCTAAGTGAGAAAGTGAACCACGAGAAGGTGAAGTCTAAATGCCACTCAAAAACTGCCTGGACCTAGTTGCTTACTGTGTTTCTGCTTTCTAAAACAGTTGTAATAGAAAAAAAAAACACGCTTCGAGTAACCATAAACTTACCTGAGTCTAGTTATGAAATATCAGCCTACTGCATCCGCCTGTTAGTAGTGAAGATTAGGCTTGGCAGTGATAAGAGATTTCATAGAGGCTCTTTAGAACCATAAAAGGCAGCAGTTAGAGGTAATGATAAACTAATTTTGAATATGGGCAGCAGATGCTCAGTCCTAGGTTAACGATTAACAAGCTGGACTCTGGCCAGTTGAAGAGTTGTTTAAGCAGAACTCCTGAGAAACAAACCTGTTAATGTTCATGTCTACAACTATCTCATCTGCTTTTTTTTCCCCCTGTTTCAATGCACACTGAATTGTAAGTTAGTTTTTATTTTTGCACACCTCAAGACACTAAGACTAAATCTGAAGGTTGGGCAATTTTCTAGGGTTCTTGAAATTGTAGTGAAACAATCAACCATAGAAATATTGCCCCCTCACTAGCCTGACCCACACTTAGGTCATAATTGCTAATAGCTTAGTGTGCGGCTCTTGAATAAATTAATTTTTATTACTTTTTGAAAACAAACACAAAATGTAGGCATGCTGATGATGAGAATACATGTAGTTAAAAGATATGGCCAAAGTGAAGAATCTTACTTGCTTCTATGCACAAATCTTTTAAGGCCTTGTAGTTGGCAGATTCACAGAGAGACAAGCAGAGCTGCTGCTGTCAAACACAAGCAACCATTTAGGGACATTTAATCTAATTTTAGGAACAATGCTGAAGAGGGTGGTTAGTAATGCACATATAAAATCATCTTTTGTTGAGATAAGCAAGACAAACAAGGGCTATTTGGAAGTACAGTGCTTGTGTTCTCTTCAGCATTAGGGACTGCTGCCTTGATCCAGTTGAAAGACAGATTGCAAAGACTGAACAACCTCCTCCTTAGTTTATTTATTTTATTTATTTTTGCAGTACTGGGAATTGAACTCAGGGCCTAGTGCTTGCCAGGCAAACGCTTATTCTACTGAGCTATCTCCCCAGCCCTACAACCTCCTCTTTAGGAGGAGGTCAAGGATCTGTATTGGTTGGCTCAAGATACAATTAATGAATTTAAAGGTTGTAGACGACCCCCAGTTACTCTTTCACTGGGACAGAATTGAGGCAATCACATAGTTAATGCAAGAAAATAGATCCTATCATCTATGCATTTGTGCAACAATAAAATATGGTTCTATGATTTAGGTTTTGAAAAATTGTTTGATGAAAGTGTTGAGTTGGAGGACTAGGAGACAAGGAGCAGTCCTTGCCAGACCTAAGTAATTAGGTCTTTTCTAATTAAAGTCTCTGATCTTAACATGTGCTATGTGGACTGAAGTGCACAAATATAAAGGTGTATATTTTTAGTAAATGTGTGACCTAAAATTTTTCTACCAGTAGATGCGGATCTTCTATATCCCCTTTCACAGTTCTGAGTTCTGATGGTTTGGTAAGTGTTCCTTGTGCTGGTTCTGTAATCCAGGTAAGTAACAGTCAGAATCCCAGGTAATAACCAACTCTAAACCTAATGCATTTTAACCTAATAGGAAGGAACACACTTTTGTGATTGGATAGCTGTAGTCCAATGGTAAGATAGCACTCAAGGCTTATCATGTTCCAGGCAGTGATAAGCATTTCACCTGCATGAACTCCCTTACCAGTTCTTTAAGGAGACTATGTTGATTTTGCAGGTATGGAAGCAAGCTTAGCCAGATTCCAAAGTAGAGAAAATGATGGAAAAAGTACCTTGATCTAGTACATCAGATTGCAGAGGAAAATGCCTCTATCTTGTTTCTGATCATGAACAAACTATTTCCTAAAAAGATTTTACTTTCACAAATTCATTAGATACAGGGCACTGAAAAGACTCAAGATGAAAAGCTATGTTCCCTTCACCATCCAGACAACTTGGAGAAACTCCTTCTCACAGAAAACCAGTCTGTGTCAATGCCTAGAAATATGTTTTTCCATCCTTAAAAAGCCCTATAGGAAAATGACCTCACCTATATTACTGAACCTGTTTCAATTGTGACTCTACTCATAGCTTCTAAAATAAAAGAATTTCCACATAAACAGAGAGCCCAGGATTTATCCTGATCATAGTCTACTTTGAAAAATCAGTGTTTAGCACCCAATGGGTAACTTCTGATTTTTTCACTCCAAAAGCATAGTTCTAGGCACTTGTATTGCATAGTAAAGTTATATTTGACTATTACTGTTACAATAATATTCACAAAGATTTCAATAATTTTTAGCTTTGAAAATAATACACATGGAAAAAAGTTTTAGAAGTGTAAAATGAAACAAACCCAAGCTTATGTACACCCCTGAAGCAACAGTTCCCTGGCTTTAACCACTGTTAAGGACTTACATATCCTTCTTTAGTATACATCAATATTTCCAACAAAGCTTAAAGCTCCATACCAACTGGCACTTGTAGATCTATTTCACTCTTTTTAATAGGTCTTCTCATGTGTAGGTGTGTTATCATTTGACATTATTCCTAATTTGGGAGGAAAGGGTATACTGTTGGGTTGTGTTTTTCCATTGCATAATATAATGAGCAGCATTCTTGCTTATACGAATGTGAATGTACCTACCTCTTAACATACTCTTTTCTGATTATATGAACAATGTAGATTATAGAACTCATGAGCTATACAGAAAGCACATTTTCATTTCAAAAGATATTGCCAAAAGCTGCACCAACTTAAAACTCCCACCAATAGTTTACAAGAATGCCTATGTCAACACATTCATCAATGCTGCCTAGTATCAGATAATCACACCCTTGCTAACATCATTTTGTTCTGCTTTTTGAAATTATGAATGAAGCTGAGCACCTTTTAATAACTTTATTGATCATATTTTTGGCTCACTTTTCTATTGGGTAGTTTTTCTTTTTCCTTGACATGTAAAAGTACGTTAAAACAGAAAACCAGTCCACTTTCTGTTCTTGCCAATTTTGTACATATATTCCTTGCCATATGTACGTTTTAAATTTTACATATTCAAATGATTAATCTTTGTCTTTATGGCTCTGGGTAGGCTGGATAACACAACAGATTTAGATTCAGACCTATAAATAGGTACCCAGGAAAAATGTGAAACTAACTCTTGCCAAAATTATCCTCAAGTTCTGACATTTAAAACAAACACTCTAGAAAAGGTCTATACTTGTTACAGGACAAAGAGTCCTGGACACCTGCCCAAACCTTCCGGAGTTGAATGCTACAAATCCATTTATGGTCTGGAACTGGTATGGGCTACGCTCATTTGCCTACAGATTTGGGGCTTAGGGCTTCTTTTAGGTCTAAAGTAAAAGCTACAAACAACAAAAGATCACATTTAAGTTGTGCTGAGCTGTTACCAGAGCCATATTGGAAGTTCGGTAGCTCCTTATCAGCCCCAATTCCTCAGATCCCCTCACTATGAGGGAAACAGACTATACTTGTTTTGATATTTGAGGGGATTGTCCCTTGACAGCTACCAAGAGCATAATGAAGCCATCCCAGCACACCAAAGGCAAGAAGTGAACACATGTGTCACTGAATCATAGGGCCATATGTTGAAAATGGAAAGTGCTAACCAGTGGAAAGATCCAGACTTAATGTTTGGATCCTTTATTTCCTAGCTCTGTGTTTTGTTGAATATACCTAACTTCTTTGAAGCTCAATTTCCTTATCTGGTAAATGAAGATGGTAATTCTATTATGTTGTATCTTATGAGAGTAATAGGATGATTAGGCAGGTGGATGCAAGTATGAGCTCAGTGCTTGGGCACAGTAAGCACTTCATATAGGGTACTTGTCAAAGTGGAAAATCATTCAGATGGGTGCTTAACTTTTGGGAAAACTAGGCTACAATTCTAAATAAATCATAGAATAAGTTTGTTATCTTGGGCTTGCTAACCCTTTCTCAAGAAGGACTTCCCACACAGAAAGAGCTCTCAGTTTGACCAATACCTACATAATATGCTAATTTATATTTTTAAAAAGAATTAATGTTAGATGAACAATTAAAATCCCTTAATTTAGTGTCAAGGGTGGGTTTAGGCACAATGGCAGGCCAAGAAACTCTGCAAAAGGGTAGATGACTGTGCTTACAGAAAGGATAGCCCTAAAGTGTCAGCAAGGAAACCAGAGAATATTTGTAGAATCTGTAGCTATGGCAATCAAACTATTCAGTGTGCCATTTAATTGAATCCATATCTGTAATTTACACATCTGCTTTGAAAATGGCTTTATATTTCACAAGCAGGATGATGTAGGGATTCTGCAATGCACTTTGCTAATGCTCTTTCTGAACCAAAATAGTTGCCAGCATCAGAATTATAAATAAATTAAGACAAAACCTGCTGACCTTAAACACAGGTTAAAATGAATTTCTTTGATGTAGAAGGCCATATAGATAGAACATCTATCAGCATTAGTCTTTCAGGTTAAAGTGAAAGCAAATGACACAAATATGAGCAGATGAACAGAGCATGGCATATGCTCTTAAAAATAGAGTAAACATATGACCCCACAGTTCCACAGCTGGGCATATAAACTCCCCCTAATTAAAAGTAAGATCTGGAAGAGATTATTTATATGTACCCACATTTGTAGCAGCATTTTTATAAGTACCAAAACATGGAAGCAACCCAAAGGTCCACCAGTGGACAAACAAATAAAATGTTCCATGTTGTATAGCCTCAGAAGCTATTTCAAATAAATAGGACAATATAGATGAGCCTTTGGCACCCTGTAGTGGGTGAGATGAGACTTTCACAAGAGGAAAGACTGTGGGCTTCTGTGGAAGGGCTAGCTGGAGTGGTTATGTAGAGAGGTGCTTGCCATGGGCTGCGGCAAGGGGAATCAGCCCAGCAGTCAGCTTTAACTGCAGTGCTGGCACTTTGCGATAAGCTGGCGTGGGGCTGCAGTGCAGGCATTTGGTCTCTGAGAGGTTCACCATCACTGCTATAGCTTCAGTTTGGAATGGTGAATGTTCCACCAGAGGTGGGTGGTGGTCATGGCTGCACAACAGTGTGAGTGCGTGTAGTGCACACTTAAAAATCTCCAAGAACCCAAATTTATCATGTATATTTTTCCACAACTTAAAAGGACTTTAAAAATAAGTGTTTATTGGGCTAGCAAGATAGCTCAGGGGACTAAGCACTTGCTTAGGCAAGCACAGGAGCTGGGGTAAAATCCCTGGTACCACATGCCATGCCAGCCCTTCCTCCAGGAGTGCGGAGCCAGCTACTGAGACTGGGCATGGTGGGGCATGCCTGTAGTCCTAGCACTGGGGAGGCTGAAAACAGGAGGATCACTAGTAGTTTGAGTGTGTAGTGGGACCTTGTACCAAACACATTAAAAAAAATACTGAACTTATTATTACTTAGGCTGCTGTAATAAAATACCACATGTAAATAGATTTCAAATAATGTATTATTTCTTAGACTTCTGGAAAAAAAAAAAATAAGGCAGCAGCAGATTCAGTGTCCAGGAGGCTTGCTTCCTGGTTTATAGATGTCTCCTTATCTGTATCCTGGGTGCTAAAAGACACAAGGCAGCTGTTTGGAGCCTCTTTCCTAAGGGCACTAGTCATATTCATGAGGGCTCCACCTTTATGACCTACCGGCCCCCAGGAAGGCTCCTTCCTAAGAAGCATCACCGTGGAGATTAAGTTGTATTAAATTTTGTGAGAACATAAACATTCAGATAATAGTAACTATGTAGTGAAATTACTGAAACAGACGATACTCTTAAGATCCATCAGGTTCATTTAAAAGGTGGGTGTAGCAGGGACCACAAAGATGAGCAGTGGTGGGCGGGGAGGGGGTCACTAAAGGAAAAGCAAGTACCTCTTGCACAATGCATTTTGAGAGCCAGTGAACTGCTGGGCTTCCTTCTGCACTCCTAAGGTCTTAGGTCATATGATGATGGAGCTCCTTGAGGGAGAGGGCAGGGAATGGGCATCTGACCTTGCTTTCTCCCTCTCTCTGATTCCCTGCAGGGCCCCTGTGGGCCACACTCACTGGGAAGCCAGGGAGCGCTGAAGGGGCTGATGGAGCTCCTGGGCATGGAGCAGCAAGGGAAAGAGATGAGAGTGAACAAGACCAACACGTGTCAGGGAGATGACTCAGTAGCACAAGCACCTGCTTAACAAGGACAAGTCTTGAGTTCAATCCCTGGTACAAAAACAAACAAAAAAGAAAGAAAGAAGAAAATCAACAAAAGTCATCAATATCTGTAGCACCATAGTGGAAAGAAGACACCAAGGCTCTGAATGAACTACAGCATGGTGCAGAACACAGGGCCCAGTACTATACAACACACACTAAGGGCAGGGGAAAACACTAGCCAAAGGGGCGTTTTTCTACCTGCAAATACAGAATGGAACCTAAAAGGGCTAGGTATCAAGCCAGTAGGTGTGTTAACTTCTCAGACAGAGGTGAAAGAGGGACTTCAGACTGGTCTGTAGTGATTAATTTTTTTCCAAGAGGAATGTGCTCAGATATTTCAATAATGATAATAAGAAAAAAAGTAAAGTAGATACACCATCACCTTTTGCAAAACTGAAGTTGGCAGCAATGGCAGGCGTAGTCTAGAAGCTCTAAGTGAATAAACAAGTGCCACAAGAATAGCATCCAGTTATGTCACACTATATCTATACCAGTGGTCTCAAAGTGTGTTCCCAGAGTGAGGTGCACCACATCACTTGGAAACTTGCTATGTATGCAGATTTTCAGGCCTGATCAAAGAACAATTAAAACAGAAACACTGAGGCTTATGGTTGAGAGCAGGTTGTAAGTGACATGATGGGGCAGAAGTTAAGGCCTGACATTGCTGGATCCTGGAGGCCATAGCTGCTACATACAGCAGGACAGATATAGGAATGTACAACTAGATGAGGCCCTATTCACACAGACTCTGCTGAGCATGGCAACCCCAGCATTGCATAGCCTGCATCCCACCCGCAGCAGTCCACAAAGGAACAGGAAACATACAGAGTGGTTTTAACGCAGAGATGACACAATTAGAAGAATATTTGAAAATAGCGCCAGCACCTGGGTTAGACAGGAGAGAGGGAGCTGTATTTAGCCAGTGTGTCCTATATATCCTTAAGGTGCTAAGAGGGATAAAGCTATGATGCCAGCACTGTAGGAGGCAGAGGCAAGAGAACTGCAAGTTTGAGCTTAGCTTGGATAATTTGGCAAGATCCTGTCTCAAAAAATAAGAAAGGGCTGAGCTTGTAGACCGGTGTGAAGGCCCTGGATTCAATACCTAGTTAAAAAACATAGTCAAATAAAGCAAAAGACATCTTGAACATAATTCAAGTTGTCTTTATAACCAAATCTTGAATCTGAATCATTCATAGTTGGGTCTAAACAAGCTCAGAGGTAGCAAAGACAAAGGAAGGCTATATGACTCCAGGTTCTAACTCAGCTTAAACATCCATGCACACAGAGTGTGGAATGAAGGTGGAGGCAGAGGTGGAGCTGGAGACAGAGTGTAGGGCAGGCTGGTCTTCATAAGGAGGAGATGAGCTCCCCAGGAAGAAGCCTACAACTAAGAGGCAGGCGTGGTTGGGGATCATGGCATCAGTGCCTAAATGGTAATGCAAATACAAGCAGAAATACTATCATGCTGGTGTGTGTGCAAAAATGGAAGCTAGTGTGCTTGGGACTGCCCTGGAGGACCTCTCCAGCTAAGAACAGGGGCAAGAACCAGGCGTAGTGGCACAAGCCTGTGAAAGATGGCAAATTTGAGTTCAACAGAGAAATCTTGTCTCAAAAGAAAAGATTTAAGAAATAAGACTCAGAGCTTGCTGATGGCCAGGCACATAGGACAGGACTGAAGATGCAGGTCAGTGTGAAGGCCCTGAGTTCAATTCCCAACACTGTCAAAAACAAAAACAGAGGCTGGGAAGGAGTGTATTACACCTGGCTTGGAAGCTGGAGAACAGGAAAAAGCCAGTGGGAATACAACCAAAAGTTCTTGGCAGATTTCAGAGCTTACTTCAAGTGAGACGTGTTAGCAAGCAGAAGAGAAGCCAAGCAAGGGAAGCAGTGCCAGGGCACTTTGTCCCCTGAGACCATCTGGCCACTGTGGACTGTCACCTTCCTGGCATGCATGCAAGTACATCTGGGCCCCTACTCTCTGCTCAGCCTTTGGGGAGAACTCATGCTTCTGGACTTCGCTTCTGTGGCCAGCACGCAGCCCCTCTATCCCTGTTAATTCTCAATTTTGTGGAGCTGAGATCAGCTGCCGAAAGCCTCGCCAAGCTTCAGAGGATCAAAATGTGCTTTTGGGAGGGGTGGGCGGGCAGATGGCGCCAGATTAAAAAGATGCTGGGTTCACTCGCTGCTCTGTGGTCTCTGAATTGCCTCCAGCACAGCAGTGTGGAGTCAGGAACTCCATCATATGACCTAGAAACTTAGGAGTCTCTCCAAAAAGACACAATCTTCTGCAAGGCTGAGGGGGAAGAGAGGCAGCTGCGGAGGGTCTGAGACTCAGAGCTGGCTGATGACCAGGCACACAGGACAGGACTGAAGAACTTCTCACAGGGTGTTGTCACTGTGCTCTGCCTCTCCCACAGTTGCTCATCTCTGTCTGTCCTGGAAACTCTAGTTGGCTCCTCCACCTCCAGATTCTGCCCGCTCAGGCTGGAGGTGCTGTGCCATGAAAAACACTCCAAAATGTTAGCTACCTGTAGTCTTGGCACAGATGGTGTGCAGAAGTGTTGGTCAAATGCGCACCTCTACGTCTATCTGAAGTACTGTGTCAGGGCCGCATTAGCAAATGGTCAGGGCAGTGCTAGCAAGCTACAGACAAGGAACCAAACCTGGCCCACAGGATATTCTGGCAAAGCCTGAGGCCCTTCCAGTGAAGTAATGTGTGAAAGTTCTATGAAATTCAAATTTTGGCATCCCTAAATAAAGTTTCTATTGGAACACAGCCACACTCAGTCACTTTCATCCGTCACTGGCTAGTGACTTGAACACTACAGCTAAACTGAGAAGCTGGCCCAGAAAGAGCATATCCCACCAAGCCTGAAATACTTATTTTCTGTCCCTTCAGAAAACGTTTGCTGACCTCTGATATAAGCCTGACACTAACTGAACAGATACACATGAGATACGCACCAGAAGACGATCCTTCTCACAAGTAGAGTTGCTTAGTTAACATTTTGTTGGAAATCTAACTTTTCAAATTTCCAGTTCCTGATAAAACAAGAGACATTTTGACTCATTTTGGAGTGCAGACGTTGAAGCACCACAGTGATCCGAGGGGCAGAGCCTGCCTCAGCATCATGCTGTGAGCATGTCGGGTGTGTTGCTTGGTCTCCTCCATCCACACAGTAACCAAGCTCAACCCTGTTCAGCTTCTGAGCTCAGAGGAGGTCAGGCACACAGGGCTGGGTTGGCTGTTGGTAGGTGACTCTGCTAAGACGCAGCCCTCTCAGGAAGAAAATGACTGATCAGGACACCTATCCTCTGGAGACTGTTGTTAGAATTAAATAATATAGTGGATCTTCATCTGTTAACCTAGTATCTAGGAAGCACTTGGAAGCGGAGATATAATAATTGTCCTCATTGTTTTTTGGAGGACTGTATTGCTATTTGGGAGATTCACTCTTTAAAAATTGCATAGATTTTAAATCTGACAGTATGCTAGGACGTAACTGTCAACTATGAATTCAGTGAAATATTAATGAGATGCATCCACATGAAAAGCTACACGCTTAAGAGGAAGCATGATGTTCTGGCCAATAAAATATGACAAGAAAAAAGCAATAAAGGGAAGGAATGTTTGAAAGAAAACATTTCTTTAGAGATGGCATAATAGGCTACCACTACTAACAAAAATTCCCTCACATCAGCTAAAATTTATTTCAACAGTTATATTTACAACAGCTTGTGCACTTATACACATATACATAATTCACACCTTAAAATAGCAAACAGGGAAAGAAACGTAGTATTCTCTGCAGAAAACAATGTTTTACTGAGGGACTCAAGGAATGTTATGAAAAAATATAGATCATAATGTTTCAGGCAAGTGAAAACTGAGCATAGAACCAGAACAATTAGTTAAAGGTCAAAAGAACAGTCTAGAGCTGTCACTAGCCATGGAAGGGCTTCACAGCCACCATCTCCTCCTCCGAGTTGCCCAGCAGGACTATGTGCACCCCTCTCATTGCTCAGATGGTGCTGGCCAGCGCTTCTAGGAAGCTGCTTTCACTTATGAGAGAACAGATGCAACTTGCAGAAAGGAAATGGAAGGCTTTGGGGAAGGAGCAAGAAATGATCGAGGAGAGGATGCATTTGCTGAGGCCTGGCAGGATCTTGTGTGCACTGGAAGAGTAATGGAAGCCTCAGACTCAATTTACCACATTTACAATCAGTAATGTGCTTTCTAAGCTGTTTTCTACGCTGAGAGCTATTCCTCACAGGCCAGAGGGTGTGGCCACCGCTGCTCTCCATCCTGCCTCTCCCCAGGCAGTTATGTTCCTGTGACGTCTGGGGAACATTTGAACATGAAGGGATGGCTTTTACTTTAATATATAATCTTGCCCAAAGGAAGACCTAGCAAGACTTTGTCATCTCTCTTGGCAGTCTAGGTTATAAATGTATAAGAGAACTTCAGAGACAAAAAGTCTAGCTGACAGACCTAAAACAAGATGCAGAGGTTTGGTTTAAGTGAAGTAGGAAATACAAAACTCCTTCCTTCTGAAGATATTAAAAATCAGTCTTCTAAAAAGCTTAAATACTCTAGCGACACAAATTACCACGCATGGTGTGCAGGCAATCACGGGGAGATTTCAAGTTCCTCCTGATTTACAAATTAGCCTCTCTACACAGATCAAATTAGGAAAGAAGCAGTGACCTTCGGAGGCAGGCTTTCACCCCGGGGCTACTCATCGCAGGCTGTCCACGTCACCAACAGCATTGTCAGGTGTGCCTTAGAGATCAGAAAGCCTCTTTATTAAAAATGAAAGAGAACTTGGTCTTCTCTTGCTGCTTTGATGTGAGATCAGCAATTTCTAATAAAAGGGATTTTTTTCCTAGACAGGGTCACAGAGCAGAAGCCTATATTTAAGGGTATGTTTTCACTGGCAAGCTCCAGTTTAATTAATTTCTATGTATGAAGGAACTGTAAATGGTAGTGACTGTTAACAGGCATGCAAATTAAAAGTGAATCTAATCCTAGTTTATATTTTGGGAAGATAGCCAGTGCATCTCAGGAGGTGAAACATGCCACTAAGGAGCTATTATTTCAATAACGTAAGAGAGATTATTTTTAATAATTAAAAAATCCTCCTATGAACAAAACGAAACAAAACATAGATATAAACTAACAGAGAAAGGTTTTCATGAAAACCTGCATGATCTTGCTATTAGAAGCAGAGCAAAATAAATTAGCATTCATTAAGTTTATACATAGCATATTTCCACATCTGTAATGACTATATTTGAGGGCTTGGCTCCCTTGCTCAGAATTATGACTGTGTTAAATATTCTTTTAAAAGTATATAAAGGCAGAGGAACATCAAGTTTTATGAACATATGTCAGGTTCTGAGGAACCAAGCCCCATAAAAGACCACTGAAGAAATACTTGGGAGCACAACTTCAAAACTTCCCCTTCTGTTTTCCCACATTTGGACGAGGGCAGAGGAATGGTGAGAAGGGGCCAGTTTCAGGCACTCATGAGAAGTCTGACTCCCTTTCATGTTTATAAATTTGAACATATGTAATAAAATAGAGAAAACGTTCAACCGCAGCAGCAGCTGGAGATTTTTTTCTGTTAGCTGTAACTGTTCTATAGGTCCAAGGTGTCCTTTAGCAGCTGCTATGTCTGCTACCCTCCAACAGCCCCACTACCCAGCCTTTCCCATCCCAGAAGAGCTCCCAGTGTCACCCTGTGAAGCAGGCTGCTCCCCTCCTACCAGAACTTCCCTTGCCAAGTGCCACCTTCTCAGAGAAGCCCCCTCCAGCTCTCCCCACTGTCAGCCCTCTGCTACCTCTCTCATGTCAGCCTTCCCTTTACAGTGCTTATTTGGCACAGTATAATTTGTGTGTTTGCTCCCCTTCCGTCCTTTCTCCATGAGACTATGTGAGCTTCCTGAGAGCAGGCACCACTGGTCAGCACGGCATAGACATCGTGTTGGCATGGTGTAAACACAGGGATGGAGTGCTGCGTCCTGACCTCAGCTCTGCCACCAACTGTGTGTGACCTCAGCAGGTTACTGAACCTCTCTGGGCAATGGTTTCTTCATCTTCTGGAGAAGGAGGTGTAGAGGAACTATCTCATATTCATCTATGCTTAAAATTAAATGTGATAAGATACATGAAGCACATAACCTGACCCCCCAGCACACAATAAGTATTTCATAGATGATTAGTTACTGTTTACCATTGAATATCAACTACCAACCAAAATCTTGCTACTAAAAGATAGTTATTAAGTCAATATACCTCAGTATAACAATATCAGAGTATTTGTCCAGCCCATGAAGTACTTCTACACCCATTTCACAAATAAAGAAGTAGGGAGATTGTCATTGCCTTCCTCTAAGTTTTACCACAGACTGGAGAAACTTTGGTTTCTTAAGCCTGATTAGCATTAATTCAGAGGATTGCTTCCCTTAGATCTCTCCTGACAATTTTTACTTATCAAGCTTTCTGGGGGCAAGAACAGCCAAAAGTAGGCTACATGGTATTTCTATAAAAACCTAACTTGTGGTCATAAAATAAAACTGATTGAATCTGAATTATGGACTATTTGCCCATACACCCCAGGAACTCTGTGAACCTCAGTTTTTACCTTCTGTGAAATGGAGGTATCACTCACCCCACAGCCCTGTAGGGAGGAAAAAGATAGTGATGTTGGAGAAGGTGTCCCACACTGCTGGGCGTTCAAGGGGAAGTGCCCAAAAGGCAAACAAACAAGGGTGGGCTGCACAGCGCAGCAGACTAAGCACCTGCTTAGGCAAGCACAGGGACTGGGGTTCAATCCCATATGGGGTTCAATCTCACATGCAGCACTGGCCTTGCCCATGGGCGGGCTGAGCTAGCCACCAAGACTGAATGTGTTGGTGCATGCTTATAATCTCAGAACTGAGGAAGCTGAAAATAGGATTATCCCAAGACCAAACTGCATAGTGAGAAACTACACCAAATATATTTTTCTAAAAAAAGAAGGCAAGTAAACAGCTTCTGCTACCTACTTCCTCAGCCCCATCCCCCTAGCCTGCAGAAACCATCTAACAGTTTTTAAGACTACGTGTCATATTTTATCCTGGCTCACCTCAAGTGAATGGGAGTGGCCACGAGAAATAGCTATTTTGTTTTCAGAGCACAGGGCTGCTAAAACGCTGAGGTTCTAGAATTCAGCAGACAGTATGGTGGGCAATCCTGAGTTTCCAAGTTTTCTTATGACACAGTATGAAAGATCAAAAATTCCATCTGTACTTGCCTCTGCACGTCAGCCTGGCCACTTTGAATTCCTAAATCTAGGCCATGGGGAAAAATAAACTCATATTCTGATTTGGTCTTACAATTCTCAGGTCTAGGAATGAAGCTGCTTCGTGGAAATTGGTTGTGTTTTTCTGTTCCAAAGTGCATAACTGATTAGGAAAACAATGTGTCCACTCCTAAGAGAAGACAGACACATTTGTCAGAGCTCTAGGTAATGGGGGCACCACACTGTTGTAAGGACAGGAGGGATCCTAAGTCATTACTTTCCTGTCACGTCCCAGACCACCCAGAAAGACTACTTGACCTCAAAACTAAATGACGAAAATAAATTCCAATTTACTCAGCTTGGGCAGAAAATAAGCAAAACAAAGAACTCTTCTTCCATGATGGGGCGGCTCCCTATGAAGTCTCCTCAGCGGCACTGCAGAAGCCCCAACAAATCATGTCTGTGAAGGTCAAGGCCAAAGGGCAGCAGGCTCTGTGATCAAGGGCTGCCCACAGCAGACTAAGAAGGTAGAAGCAAGGTCATTCCTCATGACTGGGGCAGCTTCCCCGGGTTCTTCTACCTTAGACCTGCCTCAGCAACTGGTCTTTGGAACAGCTAATTGTAAGAAAATCTGCCATTTCGTTCTTCAAAGGCTCTGTCCTGCTTCTGTGAAATGTGCTGAGAAAGTTAAACTATTTGGCCTTCTTTCCACAGACCAGGGAAAAGCTCCTATGGAATCTGAAAGTAGCACCGAAGAGAAATGCCTTTCCAGGGCGATCATGAATGGCCAGTGGGGAGAGAGGGAAACACCAACTTCAGGGGTCCAATAAATCACCAGATACAAAGTGGTGATCTCTGAAAGACAACCTGGCCTACTTTTACCCTGGGAGGAGTAGAGACTCAGGAGAGACAGTAAGGAATACACAAAATGATTCAGGAATCAGATCATATTTTACATGATTCTGAGGTCATGTGGAGCATTTCAAAATCTGCTACTTTAAACATAAAACTCCATTTTCTCTGCTCTATTTCTGGCTGCGTTCTTAATACTTCTGGCATAACAGGGCTGTACAGTAAGGGGTGGGGAAGGAAACCAAGTAAAGAGGCTGTGTGGCTGGCGAAGCAGCGCCGGCTAGCATGAGGAGTGGGCTTTTGGCGCAGGGCGCTCAGCTTGTACAGAATCTGGGGCTGAGGGCTGTGACAGTGCCCTTTGGAATGCGCAGGAACGGAAGAAGGCATAAAACAAATGGATGCTTTTAGTCCTAAAAATCTGTTTTCTTGAGGGAAAAGAAAGAACAAGAGAGAGCGAGTAGGGATTTGTGAAAACACCTAAAAGATAGCTAACAGAAAAGGGAGGAGAAGTTGTGGCTGCTTAACCTGCTGCACCAAAGGAACTTGGATGCAACGAGCACGCACTGATGGTACCCAGCAAGCCTTCTCGGTTGCGCCCTGATGCCCTGATGGGGTGGAGAGGAGGGATGCAGAATGGGCTCCCACATGCACAAAAGTTAAGTGTTTCCTACACACTGCTGTTCTTCATTCTTGCTTTTAATTTTTCTCTATTTTTGTTTCTATCAGTACACATTTGCCGCTCATTTGCCCCTTCCATTCCTTGTGTGGCATTTGTATGCATGCACATTTTAATTCTTCTCCTTCACTTTCCTCTTCCTCCCTTTCTGTTCCCCCCTTCTTCTGACTTGCCTTTCTATCTAAGCTGTGTCTCATTCATTGCCCTGCTGAGAAGAGCCTGAAAATCCCCAGGAGTTGGAGGTTCAGCTTTGTGTTGAGTGCCAGGGAGACAGCGCCTAGGGACTGCTTGCTGCTATTGCTTTGGCGCTTGCAGAAGTCCATGTGCTCCAGGAACCCAGCGCCAAGGGCTGGCTGAGCCAGGATGGCAGGCTGGTGGCTTGAGGTTCCCTGCAGACAAATCCTCATCCGCCTGAAGACACACTGACAACACCTGTGCTACACTTCTGGGGCCCTGTCACCCTGCTGCACTTCAACATACACTGGGTAATCTGCTACAATTCAAGCCAGCACATGGAACTTTCTAGCATCTGAAAACCACATCAGTCAGGGTGGGCCCTCGGCAGCAGGGACGCAGGAAAGAAAGACACAGAAACATTTAGGCGGGAACATGTTCTCAAGAGGATGACAAAGAACCAGATGTACAGTATCTTGTTCTTAAAAACCCAACTAAAAATGGGCATCTGTCAGATGCTTCTCAGATGAAAAAATACAAATTGCCAATAAACATTTGAAAAAAATGTTCAACGTTACTGGCCATTAAAGAAAGTATCTTTTTCAGAATGTCTATGTTCAATTACATCTTTTTTCTTTCTTGAGACAGGGTGTCACTAAAGTGGCCCAGGCTTGGTTTCAACTTGTGATCTTCCTGCCTCAGCCTCCCAATGCTGGGGAAAAGGAGCATGCCAAAGCACCCAGCTCACCCACATCATCTTGACTGAATAATTAATTCTCTCAAACAACAAACAACCAGTCAGAAGAGGGAAAGGGAAAGAGGAACAAAAAAGGAAAAAGCAAGAAATTAATACATAAGGCCTGGCCTTGTTTTTCCTGAAGGAACCCAAGCTTTCTTAGTGATCCTGTCACTGTTTTAGCAAGCCAGGTTACCTGCTCTCCTCTCTTGTAACAGGTTCAATATTAGAAGCCAGTCAGCTTTCAGTATCCACAGTGATTGGTTCCAGGGCCTCCAAATCAGTGGGGCCTCAAGTCCCTTATGAAAGAGATAGTATTTTCATATGATTTACATATAACCGCTAGTGTCCTTTAATTCATCTGCAGCCTACTTATAATACCTAATACAATGCAAATCCGTTGTAACTCATAGATACTTTGTGTTGTGTAGGGAATGCTGAGAAGGAACAGAGGCTATGCATCTTTATACATATATAAGTAGTAACTATCATACTCCATGCACCTAATGCACATCAGCAAGAGCCTAACACTTTTGATCAGTGGGTGAATAAATCTATAGATGGGAAATAGTGGATTCCCAAGGCCATGGAGGAAAGATGAAAGGAACAGGAAGGTGTGCACTAGTAATAAAGAAACTATGGCCAGGGAAAAGACTGGAAAAGCAAGCAAAACATCAAACAGTAAATTTGCGAAATTCGAAGTACAGTTTTAGGTTCTACGTGAAGAGAAAGAAGACTCTGACCCAGAATCTCCTGTCAGAGGGTACAGCAGTCACTGTCCTTCAGGCAAGTTCACAGTGATCTGAGGATGTTTAAATTACACCCACTATATGTTCTTCAAAACAACAGGAAAGTGTAATACAATTTATGACGAGTTTCATACAACTTAACATTGGGTACACTACAAGAGGAGGTTTCAATTAATCTCCTGACAGTGCAAGAAGTGCTAAGCCACCTCAAGGAATGTTCAGTAGTCTGCGTGGTTGTTTTCTCCAGCTGCTCTTGAAAGGAAAAATAGGATTGAAGGCCACTGATGTGATAGGCTGAGTAGAGTCTAAGTCCTGTCACTTCACTAATCTCCATAAACTGACCAAGTCATTTAATCTTCCTGGGCCTCAAATTACTCATCTGTACATAGGGGAGAGTTATAATACTTTTCTCATGGGATTGCTGTGATAATTAACTACACCAATATATAGGAAATCCTCAGAATAATTCCTGACAAAAACAAACCCTATAAATATTAGCTGTCACCATCTTCATCACTATTAGTATGATTTTACCTCTTACTTACTGCATTCTATTTCTGACAACCATTGTAGAAACTTTATACAAAGTCACAGAACACGGATTCCATTTTTCTCATGTAGGTCATATTTTGGCTTCCCTGCAGTGGTCCTGTGGAACTGAATTTTCTATGCGCCTGCAGTTAAGTCTGGCATGCTGGAGCAATGACCATAGAGATGTCTAGAGAGGTCTGGTTCTTTTATTGAGCACAGTGCAGACACTTTTTATGACTTAACACTCCTGCAATAAAAATTAAGTGGTTCTATAAGACCACTACCAAAGGACAAAACCATGATTATGTATTGGTTCACTACCGAATCCTTCAGAGAAATGGATGTTAGCTGAGATCCAGGATTAAACATAAATAGCTTCAACATCACTGACAACACATTCAAGTTTTTATTAAAACCAAGGCAAAAGTTAATGCCTTGAGAATTAAAAAAAATCAAAGTACCCATTAAAGGGATCCTGTAAGAAGTTCCAGTGTACCTGCTTAAACTAAATCTGGGTCACATATAAGAACCAAACAGCCTATAAAATTATAAATGTCATTCATAGCTGAATGTAGACTCTTAAGCTGTAGTGAGAACAATACATATCAAATACTATTTCTTTCCTTTTCCTTAAGAAAATTTAAATTTAAACCAGAAGTCTTATATTTATTTCTTAGGGAGAAAAAAAATCAAGAAAATGGCTTATATTTATTTCTTATATATGTCAAAATACATAAACAGAACTTGGAATTTTATAAAAAAGATAGTGTGGATTCATTGCCTAGACCAGCTTGTCAGTTGATAACTTTTGCATTACTTTGTTTTGACAAATTTAGTGAGTTATGAAGATCAGAGGAGACATAAAGCTTGACAAGGAATCAGAAAAAAAATATTATTGAACTGTGATTTTTAATTACCTTAAATTGATTCAGAATGCTGTTTATACCCCCCAAAATATTTGGTACTGAACTCTCTCATTTGTCCTTGGTTGAATTAGCCTTGTTTTTGCTTCTGGCCTTTCCCATCATCAGTCCCATGCTCCAGTCTACAGATGATGTTGCTCTTGTTTACCCCACTCATCTGTTATTATCTTGTTTGTCTGTGTTACACTTGTGGGGACTTGGGCATGTGTCTATCACCCTATTCCACAGTTGGAAATAGAAGCTGACCTTCCTGCCTGGTCCAGTTTTCCAAGCTCCCTCCCCAGAGGCTATTTCTGATTAGTTGCAGCCAATCCTGCATTCTCCATAAAAGAGATAACCTCCCTTGAAGTGGTACCTCTTCTTGGCTTGGAGGCATACTAGGGACTACTTGCCCTATGCCAAACAAATCTCAAGGTGTATAGGTGACCTCTCAGAGTCCCAAGGCCACACACAGAAAATATAATCCTTAGCTCATTGTGTTCAGCCCAGTGTTGAAACTGGTAGTGTCAGCACTTTAGATGCCCTGAAGCAGCAGTCAGGAACATGGAGGCGGGGAGAGAGCTCAGTGCTTCTCAGCCCCTGCTGACCAATGGCCCTCTGGGAAATGGACTTACAGTGCTGCCAAGCGGTTTCCACTTACACACAAATCCAGAAACCCAGACTTTCTATAAAAGCTGGATTTTTAAAAGTTGGCAAAAAGTCTCAATCATTTTAAAACATATGTTAGTTCACTGTAATATTTTATATCCAGTCCAGTGGCTCCCAGCTGTGGAGATAGCTCCCCTAAAATTTCAGGCAACATGAATAAGAATTTCTGTCACAACCGATTTGCAAAAGGCCAACAGATAGGGGCAGTGTGCTGCATGCCAGGAGTTATGGTTTGTGTCTAGTTGTTCCCTAAAGCCTTCTATAGATATGGGGCAGACTTCTAGACTTTGTGATTAACTCATAATCCACTGGGATTATGGGTGTGAGTGCTACACCCAGCATGGGGCAGATAGCCTGAATGCAATTTAAGGGAGACAGACTTGCTCTCTGTAGCCATTGTTGCCACTGCTCCTCTCTTTTGCTCTTGCTTTTTGTTGCCACCATGAAAGGTTGCTCTCTGCCATGTGCAGCTCTGCCTTGGAGCCAGCTGAGTATGGACTGAAACTTCCACAAACTGTGAGCTAAATACATGTTTCCTTCCTTCATTTAGGGTGTCGGGTATTTGTCCCAACAAGGAGAGAAGAGTAACTGAAACACCAGTTGTAGTGCTGACTGGTTTGTATGTGTCATCTCTGTGCTCCTCACTAGGTAGTGCCTGGGATACTGGTTTTCCCATTGAACAGATGAGGTGTACACTCAGAAAAGACCCTGCCTTCAGTTTTCCAACTTTGGTCTATGTGACTTTAGACTACCTGCTTCCCACAAAATCCAGCACTTGTATCCATAAGCAAGGAACAGTGTGGAGCCAAGGAGGTTTCTCTGGGGTCTTAAGGCAATACTGATGAATCACTGGGCTATTTTCTGGCTATACTGCCAGAATGTCAGCATTCAATGTGAAAATCTAAGAAAAGAGAAATAAAAAGCCACATTTCAAATGTGTGACTCAGCCCTTCAGTCTGATGACTGCCAGCTGCTCTGCCACTGGCCAGAAGAATCTAGAAATCAGGCCACTAACTTTATTAGCAAGCAGAACTACTCTTATTAATAATTTTAAAAGGCAAAACCAGAAACAAAACTTTTTTAGAAGCCTTAAATTCAATGGTTCTTTCTTATGTCCACAAGCTTCTCATGCAATATGTTGATTTTAATCTGATTATTTCAACATCAAAGAGGGAAGGTTCAACATCAGATGGACCAGAAACGAAGCATTCTACAAAAGAAGTCTAATGAGCTCATCTAGAAATCTCTTTTAATTAAGTTAACTTAATCAAGTTTCCATATTTCTTAATGCTTATTTTTTTGGCAAAATTAAAACAAAAGCAACTGAATCCAAAATTAGTGCCCAGGCCAGTTGTCATCTTTATTTGCTTTCATTTCATACCATAATTGCACCAATCTGAAGAAAACTTCCTCACAAAACTTCTACCTCTTCCTTTCTATGACTTTTTGAAAAACAAACTTCAATTATTTATAGCACTGTAGAGCTATAGAAAATTTTAGTTGCATAGAATTTATTCCATATTTTCAACTCTAAATGCTGTAACTGAAAAATGCTACCCATAGCTTATTATAAACCTGAATGGCATTTGTTTTTTATTTAAAAAAGAGAAAGCAGTTGTGAGGGGCTGCCTTCCCATGTAACTCATGAAAAAGTGACCTCCTGGGCCAGTCCAGGTCACACAGTGCACATGGCATATGGAAAAGCTATTGCATGTTTGCAGAAACCACCATTTTCTGAAAATATTCAGCTATTTCTACATGGGGAGAAAGAAGCCCTTACAAAAACAAAAAAACACAAAGTAAAAAGCTCATAGAGAAAGCTGAAGAGACCAGGTATGAGTGGCCACACAATGTTTTCTGTTCCTTTAGCCCCAGACACCCTTTGCCACCTACTATGCTCCTTCTACTCCTCTCTGCATGTCACAATGTCACTGGGGCTAAAGAGAACACTCAATATCAAATAACATACCTGAGTACTCACCGATTCACCTGACTTTGGCATATCTCTTAGTACTACCTGATACCTGATATGTAGATTATGTGACTGATTTTCTGTTCATCCCCCACAACCAAATGACTTGGCCATATTTGAATAAACTATTTTAAACTATGAAAAAAATAGATCATCAATTATGTGCCATACCTACTAGAATATAAATGCCTCAAAATAGGGCTCCTACTCATCTTGGTCTCCTTGAAGTGCCTCAGTACTTATAGTGATTTCTGGCATGTTATAATGAATGACTAAATGCATATGTGGATAAACAATACTATTTGTTCTGAAGCTGTGTTAATTCCATTGGCAAGGCTATACTATTCTTTTGCTTAAACAAGATTTCATTGGTGAGATACTGTATAATGGAATAGCATTCTGCTTTCAAAGAGAGGAGAAAACATAACATTTGTGACAACTTTCATAAATTTGGAGGACAGTACAACTAGGCACAGTAAGATCAATATTGCATGATCTTATTTAAATGGAGAATCAAAGTTGAACCCATACAAATAGAGAGTGAACAATGGTTACCAGGAGATAGAAGAGTGTGGGGAAAGCTACGACCTTAGGAAAAACAATACTAGACACCTGTCTACCCATCTGGCTTTCTGGGGAGAGAGTAGCTTGTGAAAGTTTCACCTGACAGTTCACATAGGCAGACTCTGTGTGAATCAAGTCAAATTCTACACAGGTCCATAATTAGAGTAATTGCTTCTTACAACCGGCCTTTCCTCAACTGTCATTCTCTGGCCCTCTGTTATGTAAGGTATAGACCTAGCACATAATGCATACCTTGAAAGCGATGACAGAATAGTATTTATTATGCACCCACATGTGGAAGATACTGCACAAACAAGCAAAGTAGACTCCAGCTATGTCCTGAAGTAACTCAGCTTAGGATTTAACTGCAGATAAGGGAGAGTTTACAAGGATGTAAATTTGGGGTTTCACCATAATTACATAATATATAATTCCAATGTAAAACTAAAATATGACCTAGACAAGCCTCCTTAACAAACACATTGAATTAATGTGATTGAGATAAAATAGCAACAAAAACTCTGGAGAACATAACTAATTTCTTGGGGAGTGGCAGTCACAATTCTTGCTCATAGTAATAAACACAGATGTCTATCCCACTGTACTCCACAGGAGCCATTTGCACCCGGTCTTGGTATCTGTTACCTTTAATGACTCCCAGACACTGACCATGTACCCCAGAGATGTTGAAAGTTTCATTAAATTGAATCAATTAATAAAATATCAAGAGCAGGCACTGGACTCCAAGGCTGCACTCCCAGTGCTCTTTTGGGGTTCTTATAGCTTGCTTGCAGGACTGCAGGCTGTATGGAAATGTAGCAGAGGTTCTCTCTGTGGGCTCCCAGCAGCAAATCCTGTGGTGGTCCAGGGCCTGCCCAGGATCCCAGCATTGCTCCTGCCAGGGCAGTCACCCCAAGGATGTGGCTTTCCAAGCATTACAGGTATGTGTTTCATTTCAGAGCATCTGTTGTGCCTACTGAAAAATACACAGAGGAACATCTGAAAGCTGTGGCCCAATGCAAAGACTTCCAGCTGCATCTAATCCTAAGCATCAAGAACTTATTTTAAGAGACAAAGACTTCTTTAAACCAATATCCATAATTTACAGACTGGAAGGAAGACCCTATGTCTAGCATGCCACACATGTTTGTCAGCTGTCCCTGCCCTTAAATCTTCTATCTCCTATGGTGGCAGGTCACTACACAAGGGGAATGGGTCTTCCAAATTCAACAATCATTGCAACAGACACAGGAAAGGAAGACAATGAGTATGACCACATGATTCGACTTCTGCAGGGTGACAAGGGTGGGAGACCTAGGGTGTACATCACTACAGTGGGCACACTGTTCACTGAGAAGCTCTCCTACATGGCAAGTCATGTGCACTGTATGCTATTCTGGACCATAGGAAGCAATAGGCTTCTTATTGCTGCTTGGTCATAATCATGTCTGAGGGTCCCAATTGATATCACTCTGTCCTTGTCTCAGCACAGCAGCAAAGGTGGAGATGGCACCAGCTCATTTACGTGGCTTTGAGTCCAAATGTACCTTTCAGCCTTTCTTGCAGGTGACTGGGGCAGAGGTCATAGAATTCTGGCCAACAGAAGGGATGGAGAACTGACATGCACCCTCTGGGCCTGGCTTGTGCCTTCCCTTCTGGCTAATGGGTGCTTGCTCTTTTTCTAAGTGGAGAAATACAGGAGTCCAGAGAAACCAGTTCCTGAATGGTGAAGAACAGAGCCTACTCCTTATCCCCCTACTGAAATGCCTTGGCCCTAGATTTCAGTGAGAAAATACTGACTGTGCTAAGTCTCTGAACCTTTAGGGTTGCTTGCTATAATCGTTAGCTCATACCAATACAGTAGTGAATATGCTTTATTAGACCAGATGGTTTAAACCCATGAGCTAAATTACATAATATTTTGCAGTGTGTTGATACTCAGCATCAACAAACCCCGGGCAATGGTCTCAACATCCCACCTTCTATGGAACTGTGAACAGAACTAGTGAATGAATGGCTAATAAGTCCACCATTGCTCTTTAACAAAAAATGATATGGCTTTCTTCCTGGCATCAGCACTGAAATTTTCTGTTCTAACAGGGCTTTATATAGACCAAATCGATTCTTCAGTGCTTTATCAGATCTAAGTGGGCCACAAAATCCTCAGAGTACATTTGTAAGTGGAAGTGCAAATGTGTTCATATCTCCAGGGCCTGGGCTACGACCTGGAGATCTGAGACATGTAGAGATGCCTTCTGCTTTAATTTTCCACCTTCATTTTACACTTCAGACTTTTAGGAGTCTTGCATCTGTTTTACAGCAGCCAGAAAGACATTCACTAATTGCTTCTGAATGGAGAGCAGAGACTTTTAATTTTCTTGCACAGAATACGCACACATGCCACACGCTTGAGTACAATGTGGTTGTCTCCTTTTCTGTAAATACTGTACTTTTTTCATTGGCAAACAAAAGCCTTTTCAAGTCAAAATAATACTCCTTAAAAAAGGCAATGCAGGTTTTTGAAGGTTTGGAAAATTGAGCTTAGCCAGAGCGCCAGGGACTCCAATTACAGGTATTTACCTGATGTACTCTTATAGGATACATAATTCACAAATTGCAGATGGCTTTTTATACTGTATACTAAGCATTTAAAATGTATTTATTATGTGGAGTGCTTTCTTTTGCGGTTTCTTGAAGCAGCTCCGCATTCAGAGCTGTTTCCTGGCCTTTCCTTATGTCAGGCGGTGCGGTTAACCTTCAGCAACCCAGAGTCCCGAGGAGCTGTGCAGGCCTTATTTTGCATCCATTTTTTTCTCTTGCATAAAACATTTGATTTTTCATCTGGTTTTCATTTTATACAATGATGTAGGTAAAGGCAAACCCAAAGGCTTGGTAATTACGCCCTCATAGAAGTCCCACGGATGCATAGGAGATGTTTACTAATTACAGTGATGTGATGGCCCTCCTCCCCAGAAGGCCTGGCATGTGAGGTGTTGGTTTTTTTCCTTAATTCCTCCTTCCTTTCCTCCCTCCTCTTTCT
>PVKN010005496.1:9778-30726 GCA_004027915.1 Capromys pilorides | reverse complement strand
GAGTAATGAAATAAATTTGTTCTATTTTTTTCAACAACAGGTGCTCCAAATCTTGATACCTGCATGTCAACTACTAAAACCGCTTATCATGCCTATATAGCTAATATGCAAAGATACATGATTTAGGAGGATTTTTAAAAATTATTTCATGTTTATTGATTAATAGTCATGAGACACAATTCTGAAGCTCAGGTTAAATAAGAGCTGCCAGAAAAAGATGTCCCTTTTACCAGTAAAGATACACAAATGAATATAGAAGACCTCTCCTTTACATATACTTCCTGGGATACCAAGTACAACTGCTGTGCAGTGGCCAAGCAGCTGTTGCTCTAACATGCTCCAACACAAGAGGGCAGCATGTCTTCGCTCAACTTTTAGTATCATCACAAATACCAAGTTTCACGTCTATTTAATCTACACTAAGCTGACAAGCTTTTTAAGTCTCATATTTTAAGCAACAACTAATATTACTCTTGTTTATCAAAGAGCATTAAACACTTGAAATGCACACATTCAACAGGGACAGCAGCACTATGACAGGGTATAAAAACATAAACAAGAGACAAGACACAACCTGCACGAGTGCAGAGGTGCCCCATGGCCCCCACCACCCTGCGTGGCCTGGATGGCTGCCAGTGGGTGGCTGTGTGTATCTCGAGGTGCTTCTTTCCCTTATAGTCATCGCCTGTAGGGTGGTGATAAATGTGAAGCGACAGATTAATATGCAAACCTCATCAATCAAAACACTGCATACAACATACTTAGAAGGCACCAGTAAAATCCATTACCCAAAAGTACAGCAAATACAACCTAGTGATGGTTAGCTCTTATTACTAAGGGACTGAGCAAAAGCCACATCTGCCTGTCCTCACCAGTACGGCTGCTGAGCTCACTTGGTTTATTCTTCTCTGTGGTCAGCTGGCCAGCATCACCACAGAAGACCCTTCAAGACTGACTGCTGCAGGTGGCAGGGACATGTACTCACACAGTGACTCTCCGTGCACACTGGGACGGTCATTCTCCCTGGGAAGCTCTGTGACAGTCATTCTCCCACAATAACTGCGATGCGCTGCAACACATGCAACAAACACTTAGGATGCTCCCCAGGGTGAACTCCATGCTCCCCAGACCCGCAAAGCCAGTAGGACAGAGATTACTCCTAAGGCATTTCAAGGTGGCTGACAGTTCCCATCGCAGAAGGTGAGTGACAGGGCTTGGGGTGTAAGGAGAAATTTTAAAGCCCTATGCAGATTACATTACAAAGAGTGGCTGGCCTAAAAACTTTTGAAACAATATTATTCTCCATGCCATCAATTAAGTTGGTTTTGCTTAAGAAAGGTAACAAGCAAACCCCAAAAGTTTAATATATTACCTTTCATGTTAAAAAAACCTTTTAAAATGTTTAAATACTGAACAACTTTCAAAACTGCTATGTACAGAGCACATGAACACCTTGACAAACTGCCATAATAGGAAGCCCCCTAGAGAGCAGCCAGGAAGAAGGAATCCCTAGAGCAGTGAGTGAAGAGCCAGGCAAGGAAAGCATTTTTCTCCACCTTGAAAGCATCATTTGGTGGAGAAAAGAGGAAAAAAAATTAAATACCTTTTGTTTCATGGCTTTTTGATTTATAGCTTTCTGATTCACAATCTTTTGATTCATAATTTTTCAATTTGTAATTGTCTGATTCATAATTGAGCTTCATTAAAACCACTTGAAAAAGTTGAACTAAAAGTGACGAAAAAGATGATGAAGTGTATTTGGCCAGCCACAAAGTCCTATCCACGTAGAAAGACACACCGCCTATTAAAAAACCATGAACACACGTTATTTCTTCCCGTAAGGCCAACATTTTCTCCCCTGACCAGCCAAATGGCCAACTATTAACTTCAAGAAAAGCAAAAGCAAAGCACTATTAAAATAGACATCAAGGGCTGGCGAGAGAGCTCAGCAGACTAAGCACCTGCTGCGCACAGGGACTGGGGTTCGATCGCTGACACCAGATCCAGCACTTGTCCTAACCCTGGGTGTGCTGAGCTGGCCACCAAGACTGGCTGTGGTGGCGCACACCTGTAACCCCAGCATTGGGGAGGCTGAAAACAGGAGGATCACTACAAGTCCACGCTGAGTAGTGAGATCCTGTACCAAATACATAAATGAATAAAAATTAAAAAGAAAAATAAACTGACTTAAGTTACCTACGGTACTCAGCACTAAATACTCCAGAAGCACTGTAGCATCTAGGGAGATCTAGCCCAGTTCAAGTCCCACACTTACCAGATTTCTTATACTAGCTAAACCCCAGTGCTTGCTGGTGAATGGACTCACTCTGTGAGCATCTATATAGAGTTTAGGCCCAGGCTAAATGCTGAGTGATACCGGCTGGTATCACAGTATCCAATTGCAACATGGTTCTCAAAGTACAAGGAAATTCACATCAATTTGATTCT
This sequence comes from Capromys pilorides, assembly GCA_004027915.1. Taxonomy (NCBI): domain Eukaryota; kingdom Metazoa; phylum Chordata; class Mammalia; order Rodentia; family Capromyidae; genus Capromys; species Capromys pilorides. The sequence goes on along the minus strand of PVKN010005496.1, from coordinate 28,278 downwards.
GCACCTCTCCTTTACCCTTTGTATCAGTCAATGCTCTTTAGAGAAACACTTCACATGAGATATGTATGTATACAGAGATTTACAAGACTGGCTTACAATGGCCACCTACAGAGACAAGTGTAGAAGAGTGCAAAAGGGCTGCCTACATGGCGGGGATCAGGGAAAGGCATCCTGTGTGAGTCTGTAACAGGAAGCTGAAGGGTCTGCAATGGCACGCTAAAGGGCCTGTGTTGGAGACTGAAGAATCTGCACTGCAAGTCAGGAGACAATGTCCAAGATGAAAGTGAAGACTGCAACTATTTCAAAAAAACAAAACCAAGGGGCCAGGGAGATAGCTCCATGGCACAAATGCCTACCTGGTGCAACATTGTGAGTTCGAACCCTGGTCACACATACAGAACCAAGCTTTCTTTGTTTCTCTTTTATAAGAGTTAAGTGGTAAGCCTATCCAGGGTGGGTCTTTAGTAAATGCCCTCAGCCATACCCAGAACTATACTGATCAAATATATTTGAGCATTTTGTTACTCAAGTTGAGTCAGTTAATTAATACAATCTACCCCTTGTAAACTGGACAATCAGACACATTTCTTTAAGTCATACTGTCGAGATACAAAAACAAGTTCATAGTCATACCTAACATGTTATAAGCATCCCCATGCAAACGGAAATGCACTAATTTCTTCCCCAGAACAGAAGGCAAGTTTTCTTTGGGTGATGCTTACACCTAACATTTTCATAACTTGAATGTTACAACATAGGTCTAATAATACTTAAGAACCAATATATGTTTATTAACAGTATACTGGGGCCAAGGAGATAGTTCCATGGCACAAATGCCTACCTGGCAAGTGCAAGATTGTGAGTTTAAACCCTGGATCCACCAAAACAAAAAACAAAAACCAACCAACCAACCAAACAAACAAACATAACAGTATATTACATAGGAAGTATATTAAGAGAGAACTATTAAATTACAATCCTCTCTATAGCTAGTCATACCCACTCTATACTCCCTCGGCTTTCAGCAAGCACCTCAGCAGGTCTTGGTTCATTCCCTGATGAGTGACCCATAACTTCATTTTTGAAGGTTCTGGACCACCTCTTAATTTTCCTGGACTAGTTTCCCACTGACTTTAATAAGAGAGCATGGTAATGTATTAGGTGCCCTAAGAGATCTCCTACACTCCAAGTATATTCCTTCTTTCCTCTACTGTAGTTATATTCCAATTTTCCCTAATTGTTAGTCTGTCTGGGTCAATCACCCTTGTCAAGCGTAACTCCCTTTTTAGCTTTTTTACTCAAGGGTAGGAGACCACCAAAATGACTAGGGTGAAGTTTTAGTACCAGTCCAGTGGCATCATTGTGCTTCTTGCTACAATCCCCCCTCCCTCTAGCACTAAGAGTTCTAAACCAGCAAAACATAAACTCATAAGAAGAGGATGCAAAAATTTTGCTAATGGATCAGTAGAGGTAATGGTAAGTGGTACTATTCTCACTTCCACCCTTTGATTCCTAGACCCATAAATCCTGGCTATGGGAGACACAATGGCAGACATAGTGGATACTGATTCAAAGCATACACAGCCTATTCAAGAAAGAACCTTGCCTCAGCTCTGCAAGCTACTACCACCTAGTAGGCACTGTGATGATGTCTTCAAAAGATCATTCTACTTTTATATTAATCCAGCTGCTTTTGGATGGTAAACAGCAGGGTTAGATGGGCGAAGTCCATGAGAATGAACCCACTGCCTCACTTCTTTGGCCATCAAATGTATTCAATTCCATTGCAGTGGATAAAACATTCTGTAAGTCCACAGATGGTAGTTTTGGCAAATGCCTTACATGTAGGGAAAGTGAATCCGTATCCAGAATAAGTGTCTATGCTAGTAAAAACAAAGTGCAGTCCTTTTCATGATGGAAGTGGTTTAATAAAACCAACCTGCCACCAGGTGTTTGGATGATCACCCTGGGAAATGGTGGTACAACAGAGACCTGGTGTTAGTTTCTGCTGCTGGCATGTTGTGCATTAGTAGGGACTATAGCCAGGTCAGCCTTGGTGAATGGGAGTCCATGTTGACAAGCCCATATATCAACCTCTATCCCTGCTACAAGTGTCACTCTGTTCATGACCCCACTGGGCAATGGCAGGGGTAGCCATTGAGAAAGGTCGATTGCTATCTCCAGAACAGATTATTTTACCTATTTCTACTGATGACACTTTTTAGTGTCTGTTTACATGGGGTGCAAACATTTTTACATTCCTTGCCAATATGGAGAGGTCTCTCCAAATACGTCTTCCCCAAATACTTCTTTTACTTTCTAGTCTTATTTCCAAACTCCTGACCATCCAGCCAAGACTATAAGCCACAGCTCAAAAATAAATATACAATAGCATATTTGGCCATTTTTCTTTCCTGGCAAAACGTATTATCACGAATACTGCCCAAAGTTTTACCAACTATTAAGATTTCTCGTCAGGCTGTTCTTTAAGGAAGGTCTGCAAAGGAGAATAATGCTACCGCCATCCACTTGGAGACAGTCCCTGCATAACATGTAAAACCATTTATAAATCAGGCTCTAACTGTCTCTTGACGGCCTAACATGGTATATCCCATGAAGCTACAGGTACATCCTGGGAAATAGCAATATTGCAAAAGTAGTAGCCATGAGCCTCTAGGCAACTTTTTTTTTTTTGTACTAGGGATCGAACTCAGGATCTTGCACTTGCCAGGCAGGTGCTTATGCCACTGATCTCCCCGGCACAGCAACTTCTTTACGTAACTTACTTGTGCCTTCTGGACCTGCTCTGGCTCAATCACGTACATACCATATCCATTTAGTGATAGACTTTGGATACACAATTTCATGAATTAGTGGTTCAGATTCATACTCAGCTCATGGGCTAGGTGGAGGGAGAAAGCACGGGGCACGTGGGCGGGAAGCAAGGAGGTGGGCAGGCCAGCAAGGAGCAGAGAGAAAAGGCATGCGCAGCAGAGGCCTCAGGCCAGAGACCATGCTGCCTCTGTGGCCACCAAGCCACCCCTGTGCTTACTGATCCACTTCCATGGCCACCATGTCGAGCCGAGTGGGAAGAAGTTCACCAAGGCTTCCTGGGCTGCCAAGGCAGGCGTCATCTTCTCTGTGGGGCGGATACTTCAGTACATCAAGAAAGGCCACCCCAAGTACATGACTGGCATAGGGGCATCTGTGTACATGGTGCTGTCCTAGAGTACCTGACAGCAGAGACTCTGGAGCTGGCTGGCAATGCAGTGAGACAACAAGAAGGGACAGGTCACACTTCACATCATTGGCTGTGGCCAATGATGAAGAGCTGAACTGGCTGCTAAAAGGAGTCACCACAGTCATTGGAGGAGCGTTACTGAATATCCATCCTGAGTTGCTAGCAAAGAAGCGAGGATCCAAAGGAAAGTTGGAAGCCATTATCTTGCCACCCCCAGCCAAAAAGGCCAAGTCTGTATCCCAGAAGAAGCCTGTGTCTAAGAAAGCTGGAGGAAAGGGGCTTGGAAATCCAAGAAACAGGAAGAAGTTGGCAAGGCAGCCAGTGCTGACAGCACAACCTAGGGCATACTAGCTGATGGCTTCACCATCTTCTTCACCAAAAGCCTTTTCCTCGGCCAGAGGCTGGACCTTATTCACAGTGAAATCAGTAATTTAGCCGGCTTTGAGGTGCAGGCCATAATCAATCCTACCAATGCTGACATTGACCTTAAAGATGACCTAGGAAATATGCTGGAGAAAAAAGGAGGCAATGAGTTTGTGGAAGCTGCTCTGGAACTCTGGGGAAAAAAATGGGCCCTTGGAAGTAGTTGGAGCTGCTGTTAGTGCGGGCCATGGACTACTTGCCAAGTTTGTGATCCACTGTAATAGCCCAGCCTGGGGTGCCAACAAGTGTGAAGAACTGCTGGAAAAGACCGTAAAAAATTGCTTGGCCCTGGCTGATGATAAGAAGCTGAAATCCATCTCATTTTCATCTATTGGCAGTGGCAGGAATGGGTTCCCAGAGCAGATAGCCCAGCTCATTCTGAAGGCCATCTCCAGTTACTTTGTGTCCACCATGTCCTTCTCTACCAAAATGGTATACTTTGTGCTCTTTGACAGTGAGAGTACAGGCATCTATATGCAGGAAATAGCCAAGCTGGATGCCAACTAGGCTGAAGAACTCCAGAACTAGCCCAAACTATCCCCCACCCCAGGCCACTGTATTCAAAAGAAAAAAATCCCCTTCATCTTTACTGGGAGGCAAGAACTCTTTCATTTTCAGTTTTGTTATCTAGGGAAAATAAGGTTTTGGTTTTCGGTTTAATGGTTTTTGACCTAAAATGTTTTTACATTAGCACTTGTAGTTCTCATTACTATTGTTAAGTACTGCGTTCCAGACTGTGTCTGACTTAGTGTAACCTAGGAGATTTTATAGTTTTCTTTGAATGAAATCCTGATTAACACAGAGCAGCGGGGAAAATGGTTCCTTTTATGCATCATAGAAGCCAGGAAGCCCTGTCTGTAACTGTGTTGTGGTGCTTTATTATACACCCAGTGGTGTTCTTTTTACTATCATGTTTTTCTCTCAGAAGAAAAATGATAAATTTGCAACAGACCTAATTTTTATTTACATGTTGTCTTGATGATGGATTTGAAAATGAACGATTTAAAAGGCAGACAGAATCTGTTGTCCTTAATTATATTTGCAATTTGGAATTTGTGTGAGTTGATTTAGTAAAATGTTAAACTGCAAAAAAAAAAAAAAACCAAACCAAAACTCAGTTCATGATGGGCTATTTAGGGCACGTGGTAACCTACTATCCCATGGAGAGTTACTCAGTTTCTATTATGGCTCAGTAGTGGGGGGCCTACCAGAGACTTCAAACAACATCCTACCTGCTTTAAGTACCATTGGATCTGGACCCTGTATGCTGCAAGTACCACTGGATCTGCTGGATCATATGGTCCCAGTGGGAATATCCTGCACAGAAGCCTGGACCTGTTACAGAACCTTCTCTTGTTCTGGGCTCCACACAAAACTAGCAGCTTTCTGAGTCACTGAGTAAAATGGGTCACAGGCAAACACCTACATGCAGAATGTGTTGCTTCCACAATCCACTAGGGATTGTGCCTCTTTTTTGGTTGTAGGGAGAGCCAGATAAAACAACTTATCTTTCACTTTAGACAGGATACTGCTACATGCCCCACACTACCAGACTCTTAGATTTCACTGAAGGATTTTGAATTTTAGTTGGATTTTTTTCCAATCCTCTGGCTTGCAAAGTTTTATTAACAAATCCAGAGTGATTGCTACCTCCTGCTCACTTACTCCAATCAATATACTATCATCAATGAAATGGATTATTGTAATACCTAGCTGGAGATAAAGGCAATTAAGATCTCTGCAAACTAAGTTGTGACACAGAACTAGAGAGTTAAGACAATCCTGAGGTAGGACAGTGAAAGGGTACTGCTGGCCTTGCCAGCTGAAAGCGAATTGCTTCTGATAGGTCTTATAGACAGGTACAGAGAGGAAAGCATTTTCCAAATCAATAGCTGTATACTGAGTACCATCCATTTTCTGCACATGCCAAATGGGACTATTAAGTGGAGATGTGGTTAGAACCACCACCCTTGCATCCTTAAAGTCCTTTACAGTGGTAGTAATCTCTGCACCCTCTCTAGGGATATAGTAATGTTTTTAGCTTACATTTTACTAGGCAAAGGCAACTCTAATGGCTTTCATTTGGTCTTTCTAATCACAATAGCCCTCATACTATAGACTAAGGTGCCAATGTGAGGATTCTGCCAAGTATTAAGTATCTCCATTCCAATTATGTATTCTGGAACAGGGGAAATGACTACAAATACACTCGAGGCGTTATTGGACCAAGTTGGACCTTTGAAAAACTCCATTCATCACCTGACCTACATAGGCCCCTACTCTTACAGGAGAGCAACAATGACATTCTGGATTCCCTGGAATCTGTGTTAGCTCAGAACCAGTGTCCGATAAACCTCAAAATATCTGATTATTTCCCTTCCCCCAGTGTACAGTTACTCTGGTAAAAGTCCTTAGATCCCTTTGGGGAAGGACAGGAGAACAGCTAATGATAATATACATTTTTGGTGGTGCACCAGGGTCCTTACTTAAGGGTACCGGGGGCCTGGCAAGATGGCTCAGCAGTCTAAAGCACCTCTTAGGAAAGATTAGGCAACCGCAGGGACCATGGTTTGGTCCCTGGCACCACACGCTGCACCAGCCCCACCCCCAGGGCAGGCCGAGTCTATAAGCTGGCTTAAATCCATGAACTGAATGAAGGGCCATGATTCCATTACTACAATTTGCAGTAGGTCTCTGTTCATCTGCTCTTCAATCTTTTTCAACTATACAAATCTAATGAAAATTCAGGCTTCACATCTATTTCACTTTTGGGAACACTGTGGCTAATTAGCCATTGTCATAGGTATATGAGTCTGATCACTGTTCTGTTTTCTGCTGTCAATTTTGTAAGTATATGCATCCTGTCTTTGGTGAATAAGTGCTGTCCCTTGATCCCTGCCACTACTGGAGCCAATCAAACCCAGTGCCCGCAAGTCTCCCAACTGAGTAGCTACGGTTCACACTGCACAGTCTGGCAGAGAAGAGCAAGCATACAGCAACAGCATATGGAAAACAGGGCTTTCCAGGGATGCCAGTGTGCCCCTCACAAACCTGTTTCTTAAGGTGTTAGTGAAGTGTACATTTTCTGGATCATCCCAATGTGGTGGATTAGGTTTAACATGACAAATTCAGCACTGCATTTCTATTTCCCTCAGCCTCTGATTCCCCTCATCAACAGCAAGCCATCTAATATCAGATACCTCTAACTTATTCACAATTGGCTGGAGCTAGGGAGATAGCTCTGAGGCACAAGTGCCTGCCTGGCAAGTGCAAGGTTGCAAGTTTGAATCCCGGTCCCACCAAAAACAAATAAACAAAAAATAACAGGCTATCTTTTGATTCATATTTCTACCAACCAGGCAAAATTTACTTATACCTTTTTTTTTTTTTTTAAACTCTATGAACTACAATAATAATTTAATCTTTAACAGGTCCATATTGACAAACTCAGCCTGATCCAGGCGTTATGTTTCTGCCACCATTATCCCACATGTATAAAATCCATTCCCACAGTGCCTGCAAGCAGGTGCTAGGGGTTCGGTCCCAGCTCTTGGGAGGTGTAAACAGGCGGATCACTATGAGTCTGATCTAGTGAGACCCTGAACACCCTGTAGACCCCTCCCCCCCCCAGAAAATCCAAAAATCCACTCCCACAATTTCTCATCAGGCCCCTGCTTATAAGAATTAGACAACTCGAGAAGTTCTTTGAGAGAACAGCAGACTTCCGTATAGGTTACAATGGGCACTTTACTAACCTTTTGCAATTTAAGCTTGGTTAGAGGCTTAGAGGCAAAAGTAGATGGTAAGTGTGGGTCCTGAGGAGGGTCAGCATTACTATGCTTATTGGACACAGGATTAGCTTCCTCAGGTGTACTAAGAGAAGCCAATACTCAGGGTAGAGATGGCTCTGCCACTGTGAGTGGGGAAATATTTTCCCCTGGCAAAATAATCTTATTAGAATCTAGGAGATTAACATCCTCAGCCTTTTCAGGTCCTCCCAAACATCTCTATCCAAGTTTACGGGATTCCATTTTTGTCTGATCAGTGCTCTTACCTTTATTTCAGATACCCTCCAAGACTGAGCTCTCAACTTAGGCTATATTTCAGCTAAGTGAAGTATGAGGGCCTATGTTTGGGTTTCTCGATGCTTTGTGCCATGGCTAAAGGAGAGAAGATTCTCTTTCAAGGTATACTTAAATACTTTTAATTCTATTTTTATGTGTGTCTGGAGCTAGGAATTTCAATCTTTGGGCTCCTGATTTTCCTTTAGTGATTTGTCCCCACAGTCAAAAGACTAGATTTCCTTCAATTGGACACCCAGAGTCAGACATGGAAGAGTGCAAAAGGACTGTGGGCACGCTGGAGAAAAAAGGAGAAAAAAAGACAAGCAGAGCAAACTAACTTGCCATACATTTTTCTAAAATCTAAGATGACAGTTTCAAATACAAGTCCAACACAAATGGTGCAGACATGGAGGTCTGTAAAATGTTTCGTAATAAAAAAAGAATATATGGGCACTGGAACTTTTTCTGAAGACAAGAGACTTACGTTTCAGATTCCTGTCCCTGGAATAAATCCGTGACGCACGCTTATGGGTAGCAGGGTGGGTGGTGAGCACATCTGTGCGCTCTGAGAGCATGCTGCAGTCTCTGCAGGTATACCCATTGCGGGCTGCTGTGTCTGTTGCCAGGTCACCATTTCCCTGAGTGGCAGCTTTATTTCCACCTAAAGTTTCCAAAAAGTAGAATCCATTTATCAAAATCTACACACACCGAATTACAAATTCTTTTCTGAAAAGTATACAGGAGAAAAGATTCCAGTAATTACCTTTAAGATCGCCATCATCATCAAGACCTGAAAAATACATACATAATTTTGTTGCTGAACAGAACAGACCCCCTCCCCCCAAAAAAAAAAACAGTAAAGGTTGTTAATGGTGACTTGTTAGCATCTAGGCATCCAGGAACAGGATGTATTTACTCACTCATGAGCCTGGAGCTGACACAGAGCTCTGCAGACACAGGCAGAACTCAACTGCTGGCTTTACGTAGAGATGGCTTCTAAGGAACCCTTGCCCAACAGCATACACTCTGACTCCAAAAGGTAAGCAGAAGTTCAGAGAGCCAGACATCCAGGACACTCACAGTACCCATGTGGGAGATGGTGCCTAACTAGAAGCAGTGCTCTCAAAGGAACACACAAGATTTCTGGAATAATCTGGGCCCTCAACTTGCTTGAAAGGGCCAGCCTGAACATAAATGGACTCAGCAAGCAGCTCTGTACTCCCTGTTCAGTCTTAGGGTACCATATGTGCCCATGAAAATGTGCATCACACTACTGGGGCTTTCAGTCAGGACACTGTCACCTAATCTTGCTTCTCAGTCAACTCCCCACACTATTCTTTCTCAAGACTTAGAAAAAAGCTCTGGTTGCCACACTGTTTACATCTTTGTAGAAATACATTGGTGAATTTCTACACTGCCTTTGTTTATACATTTTATAAAAGCAATGTGTAAACCTCGGTGAGGTGGCCCATACATACAGTGCCAACTGCTCAGGAGGTTGAAGCAGGAGGATCTTAAGTTTAAGGCCAGCGTGGGCAACTTGGCTGCACTGTCTCAAAATAAAACTTCTTAAAAGTATAGCTCAGTGTTGGGTGTGGTCGCACATGCCTGTAATCCCAGCACTTGGGAGGCTCAGGCAGGAGGATGGGTGCAAGTTTGAGACTAGCCTGAACTACAAAAGTGAACTCAAGGCTAGCCTGAACTGCATAGCAAGACCCTGTCTCAAAAAGACCAAAAAAAAAAAAAAAAAAAAAAAAGTGTAGCTCAGTGACACGAGTGTTCACCTAATGGACACAGGCCCTGGTTTTCTCACTCTGTACTGAAAAAAATATATTTAGAAAAGCATCAGGGGTCTGGTGAAATAGCTCAGCAGACTAAGCACCAGCTTAGGCAAGTTCAGGGACCACAGTTAGATCCCTGGCACACACCATGCCAGCCCTGCCCCAGGGCAGGCTGAACTGGTCAACGTTTGGGTGTGATGATGCACACCTATAATCCCAGTGCTGGGGAGGCTGAAAAAAGGAGGAGCACTATGAGTCTGAGCTGCATAGTGAGAACCTGTAACAACCAAATACATTTTAAAAAAAGAAAAAAGTATCTGATCACTCAATCTTCCACATCAGAATGTACAACTTTACCTTAGTTTTGCAGGGCAGCACTGAAGATGTTCCTTCCTGAGTATGAAGAGAATCTGACCTCCCTCTCTGATGCTCCCCAAACAAGAACATAGTAAACCAGCCCCCAGCCACACCCTGCCTCCTTTCTAGAATAATCACAGGAAAAGCCAGGCCAGGGCCAAGCTGTATTCCTCTCCTAGTGACTCACCCCAGAAGTGGTTCACTTTGGTCTGCTCACGAATCAGAGTCTCATCCAGCACAGGTGGCCTCGGAGGCACAGTGCCCTGTAGAGCTCCAGAGCTGCCCTGGCTGAGGCTGGAGGATGTGGCCTTCCCTGACAGATGGTTGATGCTGAAAGAAACCTGCTTGCTTGCACTTTTGCGTTGTTTTACTGTTCTGGAGAGAAGGGAATAAATAACAAGTTTCTTTCCCATTCTAGTCAATACAAAATGATTGTATTTTACCAACACAAAATCTGTATCTGAGAATGTATGATTCTCAAAACCATTCTATAATGCCTTTATTCCCATAATAAAGCATCTATTAATCTACAAAACAATTTCTAAGCTGAAGTCTAAGAACGGCCTATAAAATTGTAAACATAACTACAGGTTACTTTATGGCCAATATCCCAAAAATGGTTCAAAAGTAAAATAATCTGAAAACAAAAATGACTTAAAAATTTCTTTAAAATTAAAAATTAAACCCCTATATTTTTCTGAAATCGGTGGTGGGAAAAGCAATGACACATTACCACCTAAGCAGCCATATCCCTGGTCTCCTCCTACCATGGAAGAACCTCAGAATCTCTGTTTACCTCAGCACAACCTGGTAGGTCTGACACTGAGGCTCTCAACTCTGTCATGAAACTATCACATCTGAAGCTTACAAGGTAAGAAATCTAATTTTTTAGATAGCAAACATGTAGGTGTCCAGATGGAACCATGATTCCAGCTCTAGGTGCCAGCAATTCACCATTCATACTCCAAAGAACCACCGCAACACAGTAATCATGTTATTTTCATTCCTTGTCTCTAAATGGCAGAGTCATAGAAATGTGAACTTTGTTCCTTCTTGGTATAGGATAGGTACAAAGAATACCTCTGGGACTTCAGAGTCCAGAGGGAAATGCATCTGACACGGGCGAGCACCTATCTTGTGAATGAAGTCATTCATGCAGGTATCCTGACAAGACATACAAATCACTAACAACAGAGGCTATCTGTGCTGTAGGTGAAGACCTGGCATCACTCCTCTCCCTTCAACATTTAGCAGGTGTTCATTACAAAGACAAGGTACTCTCTGGAGTACATCTGTGTCCCTCACGGTCAGCCAGTTCTTAAGAGCTTCGGTGTATCGGCTATACGCTGCAGAAGTTCAACATAAGGCATCCACACATATTGCAGAATCAGTTTGCCTTCATTCATAGCAAAGCTACAACTTTACAGGGTACATACATACACATACACATGTACACTTAAGCTCAAGACGAAAAACATCGTTTCAGACTAAACCAGCTTCCAAAGCTGGTTTTAACTGGGACTGGCGCCAGGAAGATAAAGTTAAGTGGTACTCACTTGGTGGCTCTGTCCTTGAGGGAAGCCATGCTGCTGGCACAGGAGTGTGCATCCATAGCCTGACTGTCCCCAGAGCTATACGCTGCCGTGACCAGGCGCAAGCTACGACGAGACATCCTTGGAGAATCAAATACAGGATCTAACCTGTGCTCAGTCTCAAAATCCAGAGCATCAGAAGAGTAACTTGAACTGGAAAGAAAAGAGCAGAAATAAATTAGATTTATGGCTGAGGTTTGAAACAAATCAAATAACAAGCTGAATGCAAAAGTTCTTATGAATGTTAAAGAGCAACTATTTGTGTATCACAACTTTCCTATCAAAAAAGACACAAAAATCAATCAACAAATGCCTTCTGTGTCTGCCCTCACCATGACTCATACTCACATCCAGAGGCTGAGGTGCACATGTCTAGAACTTACTCCTAAGAACAACTGCCTTAGGAAAGACTGTCCATAAGAATCTCTACCTATGGGGAATTATGGTGACAATATTTTAAAAAACAAAAAAATCAAGAGTATACTCAACTAGAACACGCGGCCCTGACAGAGCAGTTAACAAGAGTAGCTACTGCATGATATTTCATACACTGAGACAGTATATCACTGAACAAGTGCTATGGCTTGTATCCAGATGTCCCTTCAAAGCCCCATGTGGTCATAGGAGGGACTTTTTGTAGGCAGCTGGATCTAAGGTGTGTGCTACTAGGATCACGCATGTGATGCTAAGATTAAATCTCAGTGTGTCCTAAGCAGGTAGCCTAGATAAGATATAAGGGACAGAAAGAGCTGCTATGTTTTGTTTGTTGTTTGTTGCTTGCTGCCTTCTGTCTGCCCTACCCTGCCATGGACTGTTTCTCCTCTGTGATGCCCCCTGCCATGTGATCCTGCCTTGGAGCCATGCACGGAAATCTCTGCAAACTATGGACTACATAAATGTTTTCTCGTTTAACTTTGGGTGTCAGGTATTTTTTTCTCAGCAATGAGAAAAGTAACTAAGCCAATAAACCAATATGAAAAAAAGGAAACTCATACTCCAGAAGCAGAAACAGGACACCCAAATTAGACACAGGCAAGACCACTGTAAGTTTGCATGTGACAAAGAAAGTCGCTTCTTAATCCCAGCACTGTAGGTGACTAAGGCAGGAGGATCACAAGTGTGAGCCCAGTCTACACAACTTAGTGAAACCCCATCTCTAACACATAAAAATACAAAAGGACTATGGGTGTAGCTCAGTGCAAAGGCTTGGGCTCAATTCCCAGAACTGGACAAAAAAAAAAAAACCATTTCCAATACCTTCCACACAATTGCTAAATCAATGCAACTAAATAAAAGATGTATTATTTTATTTGGCTGGTATTGTTTTCCAAGTCAAAAAAAAAACTATTGACAGGTCAAGGAGATAGCTCAGAGGCATAAGTGCCTGCCCAGCAAGTGCAAGGTCCCAAGTTTGATCCCTGTTACCACAAAAAAGAAAATACAAAAAAACCCCACCACTGATGGAAGGAGAACACCCACTGTGCCTCTGGGGGATGGACAGGTAATACACATGCCATTTGCCTGGCCTTTGAGGCTACCCTGACACTATTACCACTTCATTCAAGACAAATCAAAGTCACCCCAGGGAAGAAGGTGCATATGCTAACATGAAGGTGAAGGGGGAGGAGTAAGATTCTCTCAAAGAGGGAAGACACAAGCTGGCTAGCCAAGCAACTGCTGACAGGGGAGAAATAGTACACTACACCAATGGAAGCTGTGAAGGAGGGGGAAGTCAGCAAGTGAGTCAGGGCCTGGCCGTCACAGGTTTGCATGTCCTGCTAAAAAGTAAAAGAGTGTGTGGGGAAGAGATTCCACTGGGGTCTCATGGTCCATCCACGGGAAAGTGACACACCCATGACACTGTGGGATCAGTTCATATTAGGAGAGCAGGGCTGGAATCTAGAAATCAACAGTGACCAGGACCGTCTGCATAAGGTGAAGGGCTTAAGAATGTGTTTGTGCTAACGTGGTTGGTAAACACTCCTATAATCCCAGCATTCTGGAGGCTGTGGCAGGAGGATCACTACAAATTTAAGGCCAGCCTGGACTATACAGTGGGTTCAAGAGCATCCTGAACTATGTAATAAAGAAAAAGAATGAGAAGTATAAAGACAGAATGAGAACAGGAGGGAGGGCTCATTACTTATTTTCCAAGGCAGGAATATTTTCATAATCACATCCATCACAGACTCACTGATTCAAGGCACTAGGAAGCACCTTGGGTCAAACATACCACAAAGTAAACCAGAGCGCTTCCTTTCTCAGTGTCCTGGTGCGATCAGGGAAGGAGTCTTAATGCAGAGGCTAGGTGGGGGTGGGAGAGGCACCTATGGGCCTGAGTGGGGCATTCAGTGAAGACACTAAGCTAGACTTAACTTCAGTGGAACTTAAAATGTCTTTGTTTCCTTCCAGCAGTAGAGTATTATATATAGTTATGACTTCCCACCATGACTGATCCTATAAGTAAGGACTAGCACTATCTCTCTTCTAATGTACCTCTGAACTCTACCCTCCACCACCACACTCACCCTAGCTTAGCTCTAACTCCAGTGGGACCTCGAGTCACTCACAACCTGGAGAGCCCTAACCAGCACCAGGTATTCAGTCCTACTGGATGGGTTAAAGGAGCATCAAAGAGAGCCCTCGTCTGAGGGCCGTGTTTGTAGAACACTAGAATATTCAGCAGCAGTGAGTGGTCAGGTAACGCAGAACATGTCCACACTACGTAACATGGTGAGTCCATGAGCAGAGTACCAGAGAACTGAGTACTACTCTAAGTCATCCTATTTATGTTAAAACACTCAAAGAAGTCTACCTGTTCACTGAATGCATAGATCCATACAAGAACACATAAAAGGTTCTCTTCTCATGTATGCTATGGTCACAAAAGTACTTCATTGTGAGCTGGTCAGTGCTGCACTTCCTATCAAGGTACTGATGATGCTAACAGTGCAGAGGCACCAAAGAAAAGAAGGTACAGTACCAGCAATCTCAAGTTTTAGACCCCATTTTCTAGTCCTGCTCCCATTAGGATGTAGGGCCTGACTTGGACAGACTCCTGGGTTTCAGCTGCTCATCTGTGTCTCTGTTGACTGCTAGGACAGTGGCTCAGAAATCTCACAAGCTACCCAGCCATCCTAATATGTGTCTCCTATAGATGAGGGCATCCAGGGCCAGTAGCAGGAAGGACCCTATGCCTCTGCAGAAGGGATGAATTTGAGAGCACCCATCTCCACCCTGCAGATCCTGCACTGTCCAACCATCTTTTTCCTTGTGGTCACTACTTTCTAGCTCTCTTAGAATGTCCCCATCTCTCTTCTTTCATCTGGAAGGCCCTGCTTTTTCCCAGAAGAGCCAGATGCCAACACCAGATTGCCTCACCCTTACACTAGAACCATACAATGGCCCAGCTTCATGGCTAGTCTTTACCTTTTTGTGTGCCTAGTTCTGTGACATCTTTTTTTTTTTTTTTTTTGTCTTTTTGAGACAGGGTTTCACTATGCAGTGCAGGCTGGCCTTGAGCTCACTTCTATAGCCCAGGCTGGTCTCAAATTCACACCTATTCTTCTGCCTCAGCCTCCCAGGTGCTGGGATTAAAGGCGTGTGCCACCACGCCTGGCAAAGGCTTCTGTGAGTTTGCCTTGGGTGGTTTTTTTTTTTTTTTTGCGGAACCAGGGATCAAACTCAGGACCTTGCACTTGCCAGGCAGGCACTTGTGCCCCTGAGCTATCTCCCCAGCCCCTTGAGACATCTTGACTGGCCAAGGAATGCCCAGATACTGGGTGAGTGTGTGTAACTTGGCGTATGTTTCTCAATCAGATTCACATTTGAATCAGAAGACAGGTGTCCCTCCTAATGTGGTGGGCTGCATCTAATCAGATGAAGTCCTGGACAGAAGAAGAGGGCTAAACCACTACCAAGCAAGCAGAGTTCTTGCCTGGCAGCCAATGAGCTGGGACATGGGATCTTCTTGGCCCAGAGTCCAGCACTGCCAACTGGAACTGCACTCTTGGCTCTCCTGGGCTGCAGCTGCTGACTCAGCTGTGCATCTTAGGACCTGCCAATTCCTTATACTCTATTCCTTCCTCCCTTTTTTTCTCCCTCTCCTCTGGGGAGCCCTGGCTCACACCTCGCCTTCCTGCTACACTGGAAAGGAAATCTGACATGTAGCCCACTATCTCTCTCCCTTCTCTGAGACCTTTTTCCTTCTGAGGGTACTTCTGGGCCTCTTTCTCTCACCTTTCATTTTCTACTGGAGCCTTACTAGCACTATCTATATAAACTCTCAGCTGGTGACACCCTCATACCTTCTCCCTGGTAGGCAGGAAAAGCCACTTGCCCGCCTGGTCTCAGCTGCCCACTCAGGCCCTAATGGAGGTGTCTATTAACGCAGGTGTCTAGTATAGCTTTTAGCTAGAGGCTAAAAGAGAGCTGGTCAGATAGCTCAGTGGACTAAACTACCTGCTTAGACAGGCACAGGGACTGGGGTTCGATCCCCAGCATGCCATGCCAAACCAGCTCTGCTCCTGGGGTGCACTGAGACTAGGCGTGGTGGCGCATGCCTATGACTCCAGCACTCGTGAGGCTAAAAACAGGAGGATCACTACAAGTCCAATGTGTGTGAGAGCCCTTACTAAATACAAAATAAAATAAAATAGCCAGAGACTGCCCCTGCCCTGCACATTACTCTGAATGGGATGAGGAACACTGGACACCAACATGTGCAACATTTACAGTGGAGGGAAGCTGATTGGGACTTGGCAACTGATGGTCAAGCTCACAACAATGGGCAACCCTAATAACAGGATAGATGGCAGATGCCAGTAGCCTCTCCAAGATTAAGGGGATGCCATGTACCATTGCACCACTGGCCACAGGAGCATGCCAATAAAGAAAGAAGCAAATAAAGATGGCAAACTTTGAGATTTAATGCCACTTTACAAAAAATACAGGTAGAGTCAATAAAGAAATCAACCAGGTATGGTGCCACAGGATGCAATCTGAGCATTTTGGGAAGTTGAGGCAGGAGCCTCTCAGGGTCAAAGGTTACCTGGGAAACTTCAATGACTTAGCAAGGCTCTGCCTTAAAATAAAAAATTAAAAATTAAAAAAAGGGATGTAGCTCAAGGCCTCGGGTCTGGTCTTTGGTACAAAAACAAAAATAATAGAAGGACCAAGATCAGGTTGAATTGATTTAAAAAACTAATTGTAAAAACCAAAGTTATGATCTGGTAGAAACTGGACTAATGACTACACATGGGGTGTTAGGGACCCATTTAAATTTGCTGGGGCTGGGTTGGTGAGATGACTCAGAGGTCTAAAGCAACTGCTTAGGCAAGCTGAGGCAACTGCAGGGATCAAGGTTCAATCCCCAGCACCACATGCTGCGCCAGCTCCACCCCCAGGACAGGCTGAGCTGGCCATAATATAAAAAAAAGAAAAAAAGAAAAATTTGCTGGGGCTGGCTGGCTATGGTGGTACACACCTGTGATCTTAGCAATTGGAAGCGCTGAGGCAGAAGGAGCACTGCAAGTCTGAAGCCACTCTGGGCTACATGGTGAGACCCTTTCTCAAAAACCAAAAACAAAATAAATAAAATAAAATTACTGTACTGGGGTTTTGGTGTGATGGTGGTATCTTGGTTGTTTATTTACAGTAATCCATGGAGAATGGAAGAAGCCTCAGGCAGACAAACAGGCTTCTTGGTATACTTTTAATTTTACAGTGTGAGATATTTTTCACAAGAAAAAAATTAAGTGTACAGAATAATGAGGATGTTAGAAAAGTATCTGTTCACTGAAATTGCTAAGAACTAGAACAAAAAAACAATGTAAGACTCTGAGGTGAGGTGTTGCTGGAAGGAGGTGTGACCATGATCCCTCTACCTTTATGTGAAGCAGCAGCAGTACCTGGTGACCAGGCTCCCACCCAGACAGAAGACAAAGAGCTTCTAGGCAGAGATTAGCAATATGGAGAGTTGAAAATAAAAGGACAGACAGCCACTGTGTGAAGATGGGATGCTGGTGGCTGATGCAGGTCCCTGGGGCCACATTCATAGGCCTATATCATGCTTGCTCTGGCAGTCTCCAGCCTCAGTCTCTATCCCTGCTGTCCCTCGGCCAGTGGCAATCTTACTAACTCTCAGGGCCTGTCACTACATGCCAATGACTACTTGTCTAGTTCACCATCTCTCTTGACCACTGATTCTTCTGTTGTTGGTTAACTTTTCCAGGCTTCTCTTCCTCTGAGTTGTAATCCCAATAGCACCATACTCACCCACCCACTTCCTCTCCTGAACCTATGCCCCATGGCTGTCCATGTGTCCACAGAGCTTTCTAGCCCCGACCTTACAAAACTTGTTCCAGTCCACCACTGGTCTTACTGTTCTGTAAGACACAATTCTGGGATGAAACACAGCTTCCTGAATTAAAACTCTTCATGCTTCCCACTTCCCTTAAATAAAATTTAAATTTCCAGCACAGCTTAGGATACCATAACTGGTCACCTCCTACCCACCTGCTTTATAAATAGGTCTGAGGAAAAGCTGTGATTTCAATGAAAGTAGTGTAATTTCCCCACTGTACAGGCTAACATACGCTTATTTTTTAAAACTTTACTTAAAATGGGTCATAAAAGCTAAAAATAAATTACCAAGAATAACTGTTTTTATGCTCTACAGCAGGAACAGGGAGCAACTTCACTTGAGCTGGCCAATCATTCTGTTGTGACACTCCAGAGCTCCTCACAGAGGTGGAGCGCGTACCTGAGCAGAGCCGACGGGGCCTGGAATCATGAATAGAAGCTCTATTGTCAAATGTGAAATCTGAAAAAACGCTGCTATTAAATATTTTTAGAAAACCCTTTTAATTTACTTCAGGTTTCTTTATGTTTGCACCCTTAAAAAAACAAGCCATTGGGGCCAGGAGACAGTTCAGGGGTACAAGAGCCTACCTGGCAAGTGCAAGGTCCTGAGTTTGATCCCCGGTTCCACCAAAAAAAAAAAAAAAAAAAAAAAAAAAAAAAAAAAAAAAAAAAAAAAAAA
>PVKN010005495.1:0-30600 GCA_004027915.1 Capromys pilorides | reverse complement strand
ACCAAAATATATACTAAATCTTATCTCTATATAGTAGCACAAATAACTACAACATGAAAACTATTTTCTATAGCATCAAATAATAAAACGCAGAAATAAATTTAGTAAGTGATATATATAAGCTGCATTTAAAACTGCAAACCAGGGCTGGTGAGATGGTTCAGTGGTCTAAAGCGCCTGCTTAGGAAAGCTCAGGCAACTGCAGGGACTGTGGTTTGATCCCCGGCACCACATGCTGTGCCAGCCCCACTACCAGGGCAGGCTGAGCCAGCCATGAAATAAAGAAAGAAACAAACAAACAAGCAAATAAAACGGCAAACCACTACTGAGAGAAACAGAAAATTTTGATCAAGAAAGTTACACCATGTTTATGGAAGGTATTTGGGGTTAGTGTCACTAGTTACCAGCATTCTGCCAATGCCTCCCAATGCCAAAAGCCCAACACACTTCTTTTTTTTTTTAAAGAAATAGCTTTGATTTGAAATTTTACATGGATGCAAAGGACCTAGAAGATCCAAAGTATTATGCAAAAAGAAGACTCACTATCTCATTTCAAAACTTACTAAAAAGTTACAGTAATCAGGCAGTGTAAGACTGGAATGAAAGCAGATGGATCAATAGCACAGAGCAGAGTTCAGAAATAGACAAACATTCAACTGTTTTATTTTTTTAAATGCTAAGGCAATTCAATGGAGAAAGGCAAAACTTTTCAATAAAAAGTGCTGAAACAATTGCACAGACATATTAAAAAAAACCTTCAATTTTTTCTTCACATCATATAAAAAATGAATTTGGGATGGAATACATGTAAATGTAAAACTTCTGATTATAGAGCTTCTAGTAGAAAACATAGGAGAATATCTTTACAACTCTTGGACTGACAAAGGCAAAGTTTTCTTAGAAAAGAAACAAAAATCATAAGCTATAAGAAAGTATAAACTGAGGTTCATCAATAAAAACCTTTGGAGGCTGGAGAGAAGGCTCAGCGGTCTAAAGCGCCTTCTTAGGAAAGCTTAGGCAACGCGGTTCCATCCCCAACACCACATGCTGTGCCAGCCCAAACCCCAGGGCAGGCTGAGCTGGCCATAAAAAAAAAAAAAAAAAACCTTCAAAAGATACAATTAAGAAAATGCAAAGGTAAGCTTCAGATTGGAAGAAATAATCTTGATGTTATCTGATGAAGGACTTGGGGCCCAAATACATAAGAATTCCTACAAATCAAAACAAGTCAAGGTGGTTACCTTATATAAAAACATGTAAGAGAACTGAGCAGTCACTTGAAGAAAGACAGTAGACAGCCAGTAAACACGGGGAAAGGTGAGCACTGTGGCAGACCCCTGTACCATGCTGGTGGCCCCCTAGCGATCAGTCCAGTGCCTGCAGCTTCCCCTCTATGTGCCATATAGGACAAGGGGCCTCTGCAGAAAGGTGGCTGAGAGTGCCTTGTAGAGGTGGGCAGAGGCAGATTTTCGGTGATTTCAGAAATCACCAAAAGGAAGAATCCAGGATGCAGACATGTTATATTTCATTCATGCTGCATGACAGACATTGTACTGGAAAAGCCCAGCTATGCAGCTCTCTGATGAGTGCAGGGCATGGACCTATCCCAACTCCAGGCACTGGAAATCACCAAATGCATGAGCACTTAGTAGCGGTCATGGCCACAGTGTGCTCCTCCCAGGCCCAACAAGGACTCCTGACCCCTGCTTGGGCCCGGGGCTCTGTTAGGGGCTTAGAGGTCAGCCTCCCCAGTGAGGCCCCTGTACAGAGCCCATTGTCAGAGCAAGGCAGTGCATGAAT
Organism: Capromys pilorides; assembly: GCA_004027915.1. Lineage (NCBI taxonomy): Eukaryota > Metazoa > Chordata > Mammalia > Rodentia > Capromyidae > Capromys > Capromys pilorides. The sequence continues at coordinate 28,800 of PVKN010005495.1, read as the reverse complement.
TCATACATCCTCCCCAAGCTGCCCAGACACAGTGAAAAGGACATGAGCCAGGACATCTAGACTTAAGATCCCATTTTGGCACCTCTCTAACCTAGTGAGAAACAAATCATTTGTCACAGCCTAGATTTTTATCTTTGCAGCATTTGACAAAGCAACTTCCTACAAATTCTCAGAAAATGTTTTAAAAACCAAAAATCACTTACCTAAGACAAATGGAAAATGAACCTATAGCACAAATTTAAGACAAAAAAGGGGGGCGGGGATGGAGAAGTTAAGCAAAAGGCTGGAAGTGGAAAAAAAGTATCACATTAAGATCAGGTAAATGCATGGAGGTGCATCCATACCCTCAGTGGTTAAAAAGGACAGAGAAAAACTCAACTTGATCTGTTCTCCCCCAACACTATGTACCAGACATTTGTAGAGGGGAAAAAAACTCAAGGTACAAAAACAACGTGCAATACCTGCTATTTATGCACAGTAAAGACAAAGTTGTTACACTGTGATGTCTAAGGGTGCACTGAGGTGGGAAATATTTTACCTCTTTTGTATCATTTGGATTTTCTCTCTAGCACGATGCATTTAAACAATCAACAAGTAAGTTCAAGTTACCTTTTATAGCTGCTGCACCCCAAGAAACCTGTTCTCAAGGGCCCTTTAATGTCCCTGGCCTGGGGGCTGTCAAACGGCCCCCTTTCTCCTGCCCGGCCCCCTTTCTCCTGCCCGGCCCCAGGACAACAGCCTCCAGGATTTCTCAGCCCATAGCTCATCCTCCCAGCTAGTAATTCTAGTGCATACTGAGGCTTTAAGGAAGCCACAGCTAACAGTGAGGTGCAGCTGCCAAGGTTCCTGTCCCCTCCCTGGCCTTTTTTACTCTAGCTAATTAACACAGCTGGCCGGCTAACACAACTTCCCAGGGTCTCCTTCCTTCCTTCTGCACTGGGGCAAGGGTTAGGCAGCCCTTCCTGCCTCTCTGTACTTTTTTACAGGGACTCTTCTTTCTGAGCCTGTGTCCTCCTCCACCTACTGAAAGAAGGGCCCCTGAGAACCCCTCACATTCCAAGCTGAAGGCCATAGTTAGCAGTTACCTTCCACATCAGCTTTTGGGGTTCACTCTTTCAAGTGTCTGCCTGAATGGAAACATCAAAAATCACCTTTTCTAGGTGAAGACTGGGATGAGACATCAGCATGGACTTGGCTCACTGGCGGATACACTTGTACCTGTCACTGCAGAGGTGTGTGGGGTCATAGGGAATAGCATGCTTCCTATCTCTTATCTACCAGAAGGGCCTCAAGGCAGTGAGACACCAGAATCATTGAGCAGCCCCAGTTTCTAGCACCATCCCCCAATAAAGAGAGCTGGGTTTACAAGAGGAATGGCCAGGTCCAGGCCAGGGGTCATAGGGCTCAACCTGAGAGAGCACCCAAGGTTGGCAAAATAATGCAGCACTGGGTTACAACTCAAAATATAAAGTGCACCCCTGTGGTCCACAATAAGTGAGATACATGACCAAATTAATAAATAGAGGTGACAAATCTCTCAGGAGGAAGATCCCAACTTCCTATGGAAGCAGAACCCAACTCCCTGCCCTGAGGCAGAGTGCAAGGGCACCAGTGGGAACAGACATCAACATGAGTCCTGAGTGCTCACTGGAGTCACAGGGGAGGGTGCCAAAGTCCCCTGGATAAGTGAGTTATAGCCAGGCTACACTATGGAGCAACCCACGGCAGAAGAGCCATGGGCAAAGACTGCACCTATCAGTACAGGAAAACCTGGCAACCATGATGCTGAGTGAGAAGAAAAAGGATAGAGTGGAGTATGTGGAGAACACTGCCATTTATACGCAGCTTTAAAATACCATCATATACACTGACAATTACAACCTGTGGACTGAAAATTGCAACCTGTGGGAGAAGTATTTACATCAAACTCCAGAGAGAAAGCCATCTAATTGGCAGAGCAGGTACATGTGTTTTTAGGTACTATTGAGTTCCTTCTTTGGGAAGTTAAACTGTGTTGTTCAAGCCTCCCAAGAGTCCATAGCAGTGCTTCACAGGCTTGGGACCAGCTAAGAGGGCAGCTGAAGGGTTGAGTCATTTCTAGGACACTGGAACTGGCATAGGACCAGATGGGCAGGCTATAGGGAAATAGCTGCAATGTCAGGATAAAGAAAAAAAAATTGGTTGCAGACAGGATGATGAGGAAGCACAGTGATAGGCAGAGGCAGGTCCAGGCACAACCAACCTGCAGCTGCCCTGAGGAGCCAGTGTGGTGTGGATGAGAGGGGCCTGCTGCTTCTCCGGCCAGTTCTGTCACAAGCTCATCTCCCTCAGCCAGGGCAGCTTTTCAAGAAGCAAGTGGGTACAGTGGGAAGAATTAAGGGCTTCTGCACCCCACACTGTCAGTGACTCAGAGACTCCATGATTCCATAGCAGTACCATTCCTCTCCTCACAAGAATGTCATTCCTCTCTAGCTGCCATACTGCCTCCTTTGCAGTGCTGGTCATAGCCTGTCTTAACTTTCTCCCAACACTACCCCATGCCATAGCAGCACAAGCCCTAGATTAGGCTCAGCTGTCTCCTCACTCTCATGCTGAGTCAGCTCCATACAAGCATGGCTAGGGACCCTTCCATGCTTCCTCTGTCTCAGTTGTACAAAGACCCTAAGCCCACTTGGGACTTCCGCTCACATCCAGGCCTCTCTAAGGAAGGATCCTTGGTGGCCTGTAGGACCAGTGTTCTATCCCAGTGAGTAGGCCACCTGGGCCCTCTGGCCAGCTTGCTGGGAGCCTTACAGTGGAAAAGCACACAGACCACACGTTTCTACAGTCCTGATCATACAGAACCGACCAACTCATCAAAATCAGCTTAGTCATCAGAAAAGATGAAATTATAAAACAGTATTCTAGGAAAAACTGTATTTCAAGGAAACAAGGGGGTCTAAAGTACATTTTAGAAAGATTCCCAAACACAGATAACACATAATTACTTCTGTACTTTATAGTAACCAGTGTGGCTATTTGATCTCTATTTACAGAAGGGAAGATGCCCACGCTGTGTAGGTGGTGGGGACAGTGGCCCCACTGCAGTAGCACCTCATGCCCCGTGGTGTGGCCATGTCCATGCATGGCTAGGGGGCTGACACCTGGCCTCTGTGCTGTCCTTCTTACGGGGCTGAGATTGAGGCAAGTGTCTCAGTGCTGACATGTGGGTCTGCTCCCTCCCAGCTGTGTGAAGACAGAGCTGAAGCTGCTCCCCAACTCCCACTGTGGATGCTTTTGCTAACCAAACACTAGAAACAGATGAGATGGACACAGATGGGTGACAACAGATTTACACAGATGTCACTACACACCTGCCCATTCTGCCCTGGTACAAAGGTCCATGTGAGCCACCTACCAAGTCCTGGCACCTGACTCTTTGGGGAGATTGCTAGATACCCCTTACTAGCTACATCCTGAATGCAGTTGAGTGCTGGTGCTTCCCAGCACTGCAGGGCAGTGCAGGGCAGGAGGAGCTGAGCAGCAGCCCAGCCAGATTTGCCCACGGCACCATAGGAGGCAGCTGTCTGGGGTCACAGAATGTCATGGAATGAGATAGGACACAGGGGAAATGGAAGGCAGGCATGGAAGCACACACCTGTTACCTCGGGGGCCTGAGGCAGGAAGATTGTAAGTTCAAACTCAGTCTCGTCAACTTAGGACTTATTAGGGTCACATTTTAAAATAAAGGGCTGTGGACGTAGCTCATGTAAACACCTTGACTTCAATCCCCAATGCCACAATAGAGAGAGGGAAACTAAGTTCTAATAGTCAACAGTGCAACTGTCAGAGTAAGAATATCTTGACTTCTCAGTTATGGAAGCAGATCAATTCCCTTTACTTACATGCATCCAAGTTGGTTCCCATTACTGGGAATCAAACACATAGCAGCTAATAGGCTCACCTCTTAGACATTGCACACACCTTCCAGGGAGACCTGGGCTGCACCAGGGCCCTTACCTACTTGCTGGATGGGCTTAGGGTAGAAAAGATGACTACAACCACCTGATCCCTCTGTGATATTCCATGTCTCACAGGGTCCCAGGGGATGAGGATGAATCTACTTCAGAAAGGAGGCAGGTCTGGCCACAGTCACCTCAGTGAGGACAGACCAAGGCTCTACTGAAGAAGTCCACTATTTGAGTTCTGGCAGAAGGCACCCAGCTGCATCCCAAGAAAGGGCTGTTCATTTAGAAGGGCATCTACCTCCTCCCCACTGACTTCTGTCCTGTTTGCTTTATGAATGCTGGGAGCCTCCATCCTAAGAGGAGCCCACCATCTGCCTATGAACAGGAGCAACTGAGGTATGGAGAAAGGAGCCAGGCCCACAAGGAGCATCTCTGGATGGTCAGTCAGACCCCAAGGCCTGGGCATGCTTGTCCCAGAACAGCCTGAGAGGTGACAATCCCTGTTTTCTCCCAGTCTAAAATTCTGTACTGCCAGTACCTTAGGACAGAAACCTTCAAGCTACCAGTCCTGGAGAAAGAAATGTTTTCCCAGAGACCATTCACAGGCTGTGGACTCCAGCAGGTGCGGGCTGGTTCTGTTCCACACTGTGCGTGCACATGCATGAGTGTGCGTGTGCCCTGGCAAGCAGCTCTGGTGTGTGTCAACATGCGGGTCTGCTTTCAATTGCACTGGAACAATTCTACCTGATAAACAAAAACAGATCCAAAATAACCTTTGGCAAGCAACATATTTTTAAAAGAAAGAGAAGATCCGAATGAACTGGCAAGAGTAATGCTTAAGCAAACAAACTTGGTCAAGCCAAACATCCATGGTGCACATCAAAAAACCCCTCAAAGGGCTCCCCATGAACCAAAGCCAGCAGCGGGAAGGCTGGAGCAGACACACCATTGGCCTGGATGGTACTGACCGCCTACTCCCACCACTGGCCACTGGCCTTTCACACAGTTCACAGGTTCAGACTATGAACTGTAGCCAGGAGGGCAGAGCTCTGCTCAAAACAAGAGGGCATAGGACTCAATCAGGTGCTCTGACTCCACATAGAGCCTCACCAGAGCCCACTAGGCAGTGACAGTGGAGATTCAATCAAGGGAGTCTCAGCATCCCAGGTGTGATGGACAGCCACAAAGCCTCCTGACGGAGATCCACTAAGGCCCAAAGCCCACACAGAATAAGGTCTAGATATTGCCTGCGCCGCATCTCACTGCCAACACTGCTCAAGGGGACCCACTAGCCTCCGCCCTCCCCCTGCTACAAAATTAGCACAGCATGATGCCAGCCAGGCCCCAGCACCAGTAATAAATAAAATCCCCACATGGCTATAGCAGGATGCTGGTCCCCACTCCAGAGGCCAGTGAGCTATGTGGGGACACAGCTATTAAGAAGCCAGCCTCTGGGGAGCTCCAGAGCATAGGTTCCAACATACCAGCCAGAGAAGGGCTCCCCAGGGGCCACTCCGAAGACATAAGGATTGCTTACAGAACAGGGCCTGCACATTGCAGTTCCCTCAAGCCTTGGGCCCAGAGCCCTTCTTCCCAGCTTTGTGGGGTCTGGAACCTCTAGGTATCAGTCTCATCTCCTCTCCCACCCAACATATGCAGTGTACCTCTGTGCACAGCTGAGTTTCTAAAACACACCATCACTGAAGTTGGCGGCAGAGGCCACACCACACCAGATCCCTTCTCTCTTGAAGCCCAAGTGTCCTGAGAGGGTGATCCTAAAGGGCCTATGCAGCTACTGGCAGGCACCCACTGTAGTTGGAGAAATCTGAAACATGGAGAGGCCAAACCTGCTGGTTTGATAGCTTCCAGGATGTCAGAAACCACAGTCACAAGTGACACACAGAGGACAAGTGGTTGGGTATACAAGCTTTCCTTGTGTGTAAACCACAAATTTTAACTTTTCTGGGCCTTGATTTCTCTTTGCCTTAATGAGCACCAGGGAGTGAGAGAAAGGCACTGGCTATGGTGTGGAGGGATAAACCCTGATGTCACTGTCACAACCGTGCAGGGGCAGCTGAGTGTTGCCAGGGAAGGTGGCAACCCCCACAAAAGGGACAATAGTATTTGTATATGTTAATGTGCAGGAGGCCATGGAGAGCCCAGGAAGAGGCAAAACAACAGGTCTTTGTGCCTCTCTAAGGAGGCAAGAAAACAAGAATGGGGAGAAAAGGGCTGCAGCCTGGGAGAGCTGAGGAGAAACAGCTGGAAGAGGACCGAGACAGCCAGGCAGGCAGGCAGGAGGGGCAACGGGGCTGCACATAAAAGCCTACAACAGAGTGAGGCTGTGCATACTGAGTGCTCCACTTGGCTGCAAGGGGAACACAGGTCACATGTTGCCAAGTACAGGCAGCCACAGGGATGCACTGGGTGACCACAGGCCACCCTAGGGCAGTGAGGGGACCCCTTCAGCCTCCTGCCTTGGCTTGGATCCCCACACAGAGGCCTCCCCAGCAGAAAGCGGCTCTCCAGGGCCAAAGCTGGGTGAGGCACAAGGGAGGCACAGGAGGCAAGAACAAAAGTTGCTCTTTCTCTGGATCTATTTTTGCTTTCATTAAAGCCACACAAGGAACAGATGAATGCCAGCTCATTGTAGAGCTGAACACCAATCACACAACCAAGGATGTGAAAACTCTCATTTGCTCTGAACTTCTATGTCTTGCTACTCCAAGATGCTGTGACTGTGCACAGGGAACCACTGGTTTGCAGGTCTTGCTGACGAGCATGCACACACATACACATCTGGGTGTATGCAGCCTTCCTGTGTCAAGTGGACCAAATCGGACATGTCATTCTAAGATTTAGTTTTGCACTCAGCACTACATTCACAAAATACTTACCAAGGGCCCAAGAACAAGACTGCTGGAAGTCTCTGTGCCTGTAGTTTAGGAGATCCTTGAGCTGTCCTTCCATATAGATGGTCCATGGTCCCAGAGGTGTGCAGTACCCCGAGTCTACACTGCCAGTCCCCTGGGACCACATGTGGGGTTTATCTCTATTTGCTCTTGATCTAAACACTGCTGAGTGGACATTCCTGTGCACGTTTCCTTGAACTACTACCCTCTGAATAGTTAGAGAAAAATGTCAATGTCCTGAGTCCACCAGTAGGTGAGCAAGAAGCAGGCTTTGTGCTCCTCACTCACAATACATGAAACAAGCTGGGACTGTGCTGGAACAGTGGGTGAAACAGCAATGAGCCTTGGTGTGGCCTCTTACTCCCAGGGCAGCCAAGAAGGGCTGTCTCCCTGACCCTGGCTGTTGCCACACAAGAAGCTCTCACATTTGCTCAAGCTGGCAGCACTGCATACATGGCCCAGAAAGTGCAGATCAGGTAAGACCATGCCAGGCAAGAGCCACTCATGTGAGGCCAGTCACTGTCCACCAGGGGTGATGATGACCACGAACACTGAGGCTTCCTCAAGACAGTTGTGGTAATCATACCTCAGGGAGGAGTGTAAGAGGCAAGTAGTGTGTCAAAGCAGGGAGGCTGCTAACCAGCTTGCATCCAGGACAGACACCACATAGCAGTAGCAACAAGCAAGAGGAACAACAGTTCACACTCAGTGCCTGAAGGGTTAAGCAGCCACACTGTCTAGGCCATCTTGCTGGCTGCTCCAAAGGACTACATTATGCCTGACCAGGAGATGGGCTGCTGCTGCTGCCCGCCCACCCGCCAGCCGTATGGTTCGCATTAGCTGCGCTCTGCTTGGCAGCGTGCCCTCTGGCGGCCTGCCTTCCCTCCCTGTCCCTCCACTCTCCGCCCAACTCAAAGAAAATACCAGGATCCACATATAAAACCAGCACACTCCCCTCCTGTCTCTTACCGGGTTTTGAATCAAACGAGCTCTTAAACTCCTGACCTTCCGCCCAGTCACCCTGGTTTGTTTCTCAGCAGCAGCAGCAGTGAGAGCGGCCGTGGGGGTGGGGGTGGGATGGGGGGCAGTCTAGGGGGGTTGCTGTCCTCCCCGTTACCTGGCACTGGCAGCAGGAGCCTAGCGCAGCTTCTCCCTGGGTGTCCCCAGGAACACACTCCCCTCTATCCTGAAAGGTCAAAATTGGTGTGCTCACCTTCACCTTTCAGAGCCAGGAAGGCTCCCAATGGAAGAAGAAAAGGGAGTCGGGAGCCTGGGAGCCTGGAAACACAACCTTGGACTTGGAAACAGTTGTAGCTTGCTTTGTAATGTTTATCATCCTTTATAGCCAGGGGCCCCAACTGTAAAGGTTGGATCCACACAGCTCACAAACTTATGTCTTATCTCAAATTCCTCTGAGCATCAGACCCATGACAACCTGCCTCCTAGAACTCATCAAGTGGATACCCTATCCACTTCCAATTTATTGAGCCCCCAGCCCTGCTCCCATTGGCTCATTGACCCTGGTCTTAGCTCCACCACTGGCCTGCTACTTACAGCCCCAGGCCACCTAAGACATTCCTCTTGCTTCACCAAGTTCTGTGGGCCTCTCTCCTAAACAACCTGGAGACCTGCTACAGTGCTGCCTTCTTGATCCAGGCCATATCAACCTGGCTGAGCTATTCCAAAGCTTCCTCACTGAGCCCAACTTTAGGTCCTAGTCCCCTGGAAGCCACTGTCCATGACATGTCTCCCCTGCCTACATGATTGCCACAGCATCCCATGGGCTCTGTAAGAGGCTCTTCTCTACAACCTTGAGCCCTGCTTCTCTCCTCCAGACAAAGGCCTTCCTCCCTCTCCCCACTTAGGGCCTCTGTGCTGGCCTGAATGCTCTCCAACCCACACCAGAGCACATTCCCTTGGAAGTTCTTTAACCTTGCAGATCTGGATGCCCGTTCTGCCCTTGGCCTCAGCAGAATCCCTGTGTGCCATGCCCACTGCCAAGAAGGCACACATCAGGCAGTTGTGCACGCATGCGGGGTGGGGACTTGCACTCATCACACCCACAGTGACATCCTCAATAGCTCTGTTCTAAACAGTGTGCCAAGGGGTGCTGCACTGCCTCTGTTCAAAAGCTTGGGGACACAGGTCTGGCTCAGATTCCAAGTTACCAGAACCAGTTCATGCAAATAGTATGGCATAACAAAACCCACCAAAACTCTTGAATAGCTGTAACTTATTTCTAAACAAGATGTTAGAACAAAGGATTGTAGCAAAACCTCAAAATAAAGCAGGCAAGTGTCCTAAACCTCACTGGAGGTTCAAGAGTGATGGCAGGGGCTGGAATCTTATTTGCCCTTTCCCTGTGACTCTTACAAGTCATGGCCTGTGGAGATTTCAACAATGTTTACAGCATCTTTGTTACTCTCTCTCAGAGGGAATTATAAATATTCCATTGAAGTGATGTGTTGATTCTATGCACACTCGGGAAACACTCAGCTTTCCTTTAATGAGGAAAACAAAGAAAGAAGGTCACAGCAGAGCCTCTATGAGGCCAGGCAGTGGTGTAGGGATGGGGGTGGAGGTGTGCTTGTGTGTTGGCCACAGGTGTGGCCAGGGCAAGCACGGGAAGGTGGCAGCCTGCACCGGGAGTACTTCCAGGGCTCAGCCAGCTTACTCTGAGTCCCTTCTCTCTCTCACCCAGGCCTTGGGCTTCCTATTTTCACAGGGGCTGGGTTGCTTCTGTCAGGCAACATTTCCAATCTTGCCTCCTTAGAGAAAGCTCTCTGGACCTGAGCAGCCCTCCTATTCCCAATCACAGCTCTGTAAAGAAAGCAAGGCAGTGACCCCGGCACACCCAGATAAAGAACTGTGGCATTGGCCTGCCCCATACACTCTCCTTCCTGTGACCTAGCCTCCCACCACACATAGTAGGTGCTTCATAGCACATGCTGAATGAGCATGCTAAACACTTCTTTTCACTTCCTACAGGTGTACTACACAGCAGGCTCAAGCACCAGCATTTCTTCCTTCTTCAAATGAAGAAGCTGAGAGATGTTAAGTCACTGAGGCATATAAGCAGTGAGCAAGGCCCATAGGCTTCCCCAAATACCTTATGAAAAGAATCCCTCCCCCTACTCCACCCCCAGTGTGCAGGGTGAGTTTTCTCACCTGATCTGGCTATTTCAAACATTGTCATGAACATTAATTCCCTGGCTTCTGCTGCCTGGAATTTGGGGACCTGTGGTGGGATTAGGAGTTCCCTCCCCAGTGGTGAGGGGCGCAAGTTTTAACAAATACTGTAACAACCGTCACTGGCCCACCCTCATCAGGGAAGGGTATAAGAAATAATTAAGACCTCACCAAACCTGAACCTCACTGGAGGTTCAAGAGTGACGGCAGGGGCTGGAGGACCTCACAGGGGCCTAGACACAGCTGGATGGGTCTGGGTAATCTACCATTGAGGACTCTCCCAAGCCCAGATCCAGTAGGACAGAATGCATTCCTGGGTCATGCATGAAGCAGCTCATAGACAGGGTCTACAGCTGACACTTACCTCTTCCCGACTCGGATTCCAACAGAATCCTACTGCCCTTCTAAAGATAGTAACACACAGCCTACACCGTAGGCCCCAATCTCTACCATGCGTTCTTTCTCTCAGCTCTACTGCTCTCTCTCACCTCTGGCTATACTATACCTGCTCAGTGCCCTACCACACCCCTGAAGCAACCCTGACACCCCCCAACCTCAGCATAGTCTGACACCTCCCTGACACCACGCCCCTGGCAGAGCCCTGGCATCCAATTCAACACCAACACCCCTTGTCTGAGCAGCAGGCAAAAGCATCTCCTCACACCACTCTCACCCAGCCGTATTGTACATAGGGAAGGGCCAGGGACACCTACCCTGGGTCCAGCCAAGAGCAATTATATTTGGTGGTCCCAATGCGCACCCTGAGACACAGGAGGACTAGTGTCATGGTGCACAATAAACCAGGTCCAGCATCATGGCCATGCTGCCCACTGAACCAGAGCTTGCTCCCAAAGTGATAAGGATCCTAGACTCACAGCAGAAACCAGCTCTCCCGTGGGGACTGCACAACATCTGTGCCTGCATTGGCACACCCTGTTACTCCCGCCCACTGCCCACCTTTTAGCATTTGCTGCACTGTGGCCACTGCCATCCAATAGGACTTCTGCCCCCAGTCTGCCGCCTGCCTCCTGACAGAGGGACCTGGTCACTGCCAGCTCACATTCCCCAAGCCCCTAAAAAACATGCATGTTATCTTTAGCCCACAGCTAAGGACAAAGCAGCAGCCCCAGGGCTCCAGGCACAAAGGTTCCGGTGAGCCTGCATCCATTTCACTCTATCTCGAGACTGGCTGCTCCTGAGTCACATCTTCCCCCTGGCCTTCCTGGGATGGTGAAAGCAGAGAACCTACAGGTACAGGGACGAATCCACGCCCCTTGAAGATTATGCTTGTTTATGAGGCAGCCAGTACTCCACCCGGTCAGAGCTGGGGCCCTGCATGCCTAGATCCTTACATGCTGTCCAATGACTGCTGCTCCAGGAAGGAATGAAAATGATTTAGCTCCACTCACAAGGTTTCAACAGTTAAAGGCTCATGGGGCACTACAGCAGGCCAGGCTCCCATAGACCTGGACACCCCAATGCATGGCTTCTACTAGAGACACAGGAGGCTGGCCCTACTATATGTCCTTAGCCAGGCTGGTTTACTGTGGCTTCAGGAGCAGGTCAGAAGGGCCTTGGTGAGTCCAGACAGACAGCGCTAACTGTTCCTTCTTGTCCTCTCCTTTAGGAGATCCCACTCAAATACAGCTGTCACTCCTCTCATATTCTTACTTGCCCGGGCACACAGGATCACCCATGCAAGGATGCCAGTCATCCAGGCTCTCTGAACAGCCAGCCAACAACTGGGGCCCGAATCTGCCACCAGCCTCCTGCCTAAGGCCTGTAGAAGGAGAAACGGGTGAAGCAGGCCTAGGGTGTTCCTGTGAGGTTCAGGAGAACTCCACAGTTAATTCACTACATTCAGGGTGGGTGGCAGAGGCTCTGGGCTTCTCATCCCAGGGTGCTCCAGCAGGACTGAGAGCACACATCTTAGACTTGGCACCAGAGTGAATCTGCCTCTCCCCTACTCAGCTTAGAGAGATTTCAATGCTGTGGAGCAGTACTACCCTTGGAGAACTGTTGTAGGCCTGGAAAAAAAAACTCTGTAGGGTACAGAACATGGGCAGCACACCCTTCAACCATGATCCACTCTGGGGCCTTCCTTTGCACAGGGCCAAACCTTGCTCAGGCTCAGAATGCTCTCCCCTACGAGCCACCAGATAGCAGGCCAAAAGGATGGAGACCAGACGCAGATACATGCACTGTGGGTCTCAGTGCCAACTCCACAGGAGACATGGCAGCTGGGACAATCAATATCATGGAGAGGGGACAGTCCCCCCAACACAATTGTAGGGATGGCCTTCCAGGAATGCAGGCTCTATTAGGGAGCTGTAGGCTCTGACAGGGCCCAGTTCATACTGAGCCGAAGGTGAGAACAGGCCAGAGGAATTTGCAAGCAAAGGTCTGGCAGAGGGGGTATCACACCTGCCATATCCATAGGACACTGAGCACAGTCTCTGATGGTAGTGCCCAGAGAGAACTGGCCTGGCTATCTGTTCCTAAGGTTAATCTTTATCTTCACCTGGTGGCTGGCCTTTCTGAGCCTTGTCCAAACAGGGGACACCACAGGATATTATACCTTGGCCTTGGAAGTGACTCTCATCCTTATGCCACAAGAAAGGCAAGATAGCAGCAAAGGTCTCACAGAGCCCTAGGTCCCCAAGTGTGTGGGGCATGGAAAGCTAGGACCCCACCAGAGCCAGGGCACTCCAGTGGCCGAGGGAGAGGCAAGTGAAAGGGAAAGATGCATGACACAGTCTGCTATAACAGAAAGCTGCCCAGCCTGGCCTATAGACTTTCTAGATACTGACAGGACAGTATGGATCATGTCAGACCCCAGAGAATTCTGGTTCTGGCAGGGAATGTCAATGCTCCAGAAAGTATACAATAGGACAGCCTCAAACTCAGCCCACTGTATGGAGTTAGGAGGTCACAGACATGGGAGCACTAGTGGTAGGCACCTAATGATAGTACATAAACTTTCTCAGTAATGCCCCAGCTCTAGGATCAAATATGTGACCTTGCCTGCCCAATCACTCCACTATCCTCACCCCAGCCATGGGGGACGAAAATCTGTAAGAGACAGTGGTTGGAAACAGTGGCTCTACCAGGCCTTTCTATGGATTCTGGAGGCATCCATAGGTATCTCTGGGCTGGAAAGGAACAGTGCTGAGCCATGGTCCTGGTGGGCACGGCAGTGGCCACAGGGCTGGGCCCAACACACCAGGCTCCCTCCTGCAACCAGTTGCCAAGCTGATGTGCTCACAAGGCCACACTGCCACCCCTCCAGCCCTTCCAGAATTGTCTCAATTTCCCCACAACCACCTTTCTGCTCTGTTCATTCCGCTTGGCTGTCTCTGGTACACACAAGCACCAAGAACAGACTATGGTTTCTATCCTCAAAGGCCACAGAACGTTGAATTCACATAAATCCTTTCTTTATATATCTGTATGAAACAGGAAACAGGAAGATGATGGCCAAGCAACTTTTTTTGGTACCTTGTGCTTACTAGGCAGGTGTTGTGCCACTGAGCTGTATCCTGGCCCCAGGCAACATTTTCTAGATAAAAAGAAACAGGGGCAGAAGGAGCTTGGTCCTGCAAGGAGCTGGGAAGCCAACTCTGAAGTCCAAGGATGTGATGTTTAATCACTTTCCCCAAACTGGGCCACAGGAAGTTCCCCATGCTGTGACTGATGAACATCAGGACATAGCTCCACAGAGCCCGACACAGGGGCCCTGAGGAACTGACAAGCTGTCCTGTTCCAGGTTCTAGGTTTCTGCAACCAAGCTTGTGGTAGGTAGTTACTCCCACTGTCTCTAGATACCATTACCTGTCTCTCACCAGATGCCCAATAAAGCCTGAGCTACTTATTTCTACTACTGGCTTTTTTCTATTGCTGCACTCATTGGATAAGAACTTCTGAAAATGTAGGCATGAACAACAGGGAGGTTAGAGACCGAAGCAGCGCAGCTGTGCTAAGCGCCAGCAAGAGTGCATACAAGATGGGGCTAAGTGCCCAAAATGGCTGAGCCTCTAGCTGAGTGGGCCAGGGCAGGTCTGGAAGAGCCCTGGCTATGTGCTTGTTTGGGCAGGAAAATGGATTCATTCCAGATATGATGGTCTTATGTCATCTTGTGATTACCTTCTAAGAGCAAGGACAAAGCAAAACGCAACAACACCCAGTAGCAGTAGTCAGGGCTTTCTTTTTCATTTCTCAGATTTTTTTTTTTTTTAGTAGTATGTATTAGCAGTATATAGTGACCTTGCTCCTAGTGGGGAGTTGATGCATGGACATAACACATCTTCTGGGATTTTTTTTTTTTTCTTAAATAAAAAAGAAAACTTGAACAGGGACTCAGCTTGACGGGTTATGCTATCAAATACTGAACTTTTTTTCTAAATGTTTTACCAGTGAAATAGAAATCAAATCTCTCAACTAGCATTTAACATCACAACATCAACTGGGTTAAACTCATTGAGTAACCCTTTAAAGAGTCATTTCCTTGCAATCAGAAAAGACCCTGCTCTATGACTTTTGGAATCACAGCAAAGACTCCCAATGAAAACAATGTCAAATAGCGACAAGAGAGATAACACGCAAGGCAGCTACAACTTACCTCTCTCTTCCTACCATAAGCTTAATCCACACCATACCCCTGCCAATCTTCAGGGTATCAGACAGAGCCAAGCACACAGCCGCACCTTAAGTGTGAGTTGAGTTAGAGGAGCAGAGGCCAAGGGGCTGCCTCTGGCCAGAGCTGGTCAGCACTAGGCCTGGATCCCCTGTAATGCCAGCCTCCCTCATTCTCTCTGTGGTCAGTGGCTCTCACTATTTCTGATGTTATAGCCCTAATTGCCTATCACCACAAGGAACATCGCTAGCTTCAAATCCCAAGATCCATTTCCTGGGTGAGGACTGGGGGAGCCAAAAAGCTGGGGAGAAAGCTGGTGACTTGCAGGATATTTGGTGTTTAAACTACACTAGGATCTAAGTGGATTTTTTCCCCATTTCCTCTCAACTCCCAACATTTCTTCACTTAGTTAATCAGCCACAGCTGGGGACAGACATGGGCAGCAGAAATAGGGGCCAGGATATGGCAGGCTCCAGTAGGCCAGCCAGGCCAAGAGAGAATGTGACTGTTTATTTGGAATGGCTGTGCCTCGCCTACTGGGGAGTTCAAGCGGTCAGATGTGTCCAAGTTCATTAGTGAAATCCAACAGGGATGCCACTGTGTTCGTGAAGCAGCTATAGTGACATCCTCATATCCAATAGGCATGGCCACCGACTATTGCTGAAGGAGGGCTGGGGTAAGAGGTCAAGCAAGCTGAGCCTCGGGGACTTCTGAAATAGGTATCTGCACCAGAGGGGCTCCACAGGACATACCAGCATGCCCACAAGGCTGCCCAGAAGACAGTTTCTGGGTTCTGAGGAAAGAGAGGAGATGCTACCAGACTCTCTCCTAGGGACCGAGCCTCGTGTCTGGAGTTGGAAACATGCCTTCAAATCTTGACTTTCCTGCCATCTTGTTGTTTTGTGTCCCCAAGCTTGAGTCATTGAAGCCTCTGAATGCTAAAATGGTGCCAGGAGCTGGAGTGACTCTTCCCTAGACAGCCAAAGCCCACTCCCAGGAATAAGGACAAGGCTTCTTCCCGATTGCAGTCCTTCCTATCCAAAAATCATATGTTTCCTCTAAGGTTCCCTAACAACTTGCTACAAACTTGACAACGAACAACAGAAACCTCTCTCCACCTACTTGTGGGCAGGGTTGGTGCCTCTGGGGCTCTAAGGAAGGATCAGCTCCAGGCCTCACTCCTAGTTTCTGGTGGCCGCTAGCACCACTGCCTTTCTTGGCTTGAGGCACCAGGATGTCATCATCTGCCTGTCTGCCTGGGTGTGGACTTCTCTCTCTGGGAATAACTGTCTCTTCTTCCCCTTACAAAGATAGGCATCAAAGATAGGTGCCCACTGTAATCCAGGACAACCTCATCTTCGGTCCTTACCTCAATCAAATCTTCAAATGCCCTTATTCCAAAAAGGTCATATTCTGAGGTTCTGGATGGACTTTTCTTTTAGAAAAGAGGCCACAATTTAACACATTATAATTCACTCACTGATTCCTAGAACTTCATATCCATCCCACATGCAAAATAAAAATTCATCCCACTCAACTTCTCCAAAATCTCATCCATTATGGCATTAACTATGTCCAAAATCTCACTGAAAGAAGTTTAGAAAAGTTTCTAATCTCATCATTTAAATCACTTAACCAGGCATAAGTACTGCCTATCATCTATCCTGGGGAAAAATGCTTCTCCATCTGTGCACCTAGAAATCAAGTCATCTACTTCCAAACTACAATGCTGAGATAAGCAAACAGACATTCCATTCCAAGAAGAACAGAGTAAAGGAATACAGGAGTCATGGGTCTCAAGCAAGTTTAGAGCCCAGCAGAGCAAAATTCAATTCAGTTTAAGATCTGAGACTGACTTGTGGTTTGATTCTTTTCCCTCTGAGCAAACAAAGGCTCTGGCTCCACAAGTCTTAGCCTGCAAACTCATTCTATGGCCTTGGCTAATAGGTCTGGGGCGCCGTGTGGGCTCCTCTCTCTCTCTCTCTCTCTCTCTCTCTCTCTCTCTCTCTCTCTCTCTCTCTCTCAGACTGGTGATGGAACTCAGGGCATTCACACTGAGCTATATCTCCAGACCTTTTTGAAAATCTCATTTTGAAAGAGGGTCTCCCTAAGTTGCTCAGAGTAGACTCAACTTGCAATTTTCAATGGTGAAGCCTCTATTTTGTGTCCTTTGCAACAGGATAGACTAAGATAACCTTCCAAAAAAAACTTCAAGTGCCAGTTCTTTCTTGCTACTAATTTCTCCCTCAAGCCATTCTTTCCCCTTACATTTTGCTATAAGAAGCAAGGCTGTATCTTCTACCCTTGACTTGGCAACCTCCTTGGCTAAATACCCAAGTACACTTCTTATAGCTCCCACTTTTCTTGACTAGTAAATCAGTGGACCAGACAGAAGTGGATGCCAAGAAGGCTGCACAGTTGGCTGGAAGAAAATAGCAAGAAGGGATAAAATTTGTATCTGCCAAGCACTTGTTATGTATGCAGGATCAGTAACCAGGAGCTGATGAGCACATTCCACTTCTACAGATGAAAAGGGCAGCCACCAAGCTTAGGGCACATTCTCTCTCAGATGTACCAGACTGTTCACTCAGCACCATCTGCCTCAGATCTGCCTCAGTTCTCCTCATGCCGCTGCAGCTACTGTCCCTCTGTCCAAGACTACTTCTTCCCTCAACAGCCTCTGGTACCCCATCCAGTCTATGCCCGGCCCCTTTGACATCCTATTCCCAGCTCCTCCCCGAAGGCTGCCCTGGGTTTATTAGGGGACAAGAGATACCGGGCCAGGGTGGCCCCCACAGGTCTGCTGGAGGAACACAAGGACTATCAGGAAATTAGCACTGATCTGTTTTTTGCTCCAACTAAGAATCACCACACACTCACAACTGTAATCTTATTTCTGTTAAATATAAATTTAGTTTATTTTCATGGTTTTATGCCTTATTTTCTAAGATTTATAGATTTAGCTCTTGGCTTAAAATGATTTGTGTGGTCTTCTCCCTGGGTCTTCAGAGAAGAATCTAAGAGGGCATAGAGGAGGGGTTATTACCAAGTGTGGGCAGATCTAATGATGGGGAAGGGCAAAGCCTTGAAACCCACTCCTCCTGCCACGCCCACAGGGCTGTGAAACCTGGCAGGAGTAAGTCTTTTTTTCTTTTTCTGGTTGGTCCTTCCTTGTCAGGAGATTCCCCTAATACCTCTAGACCACACAGGAGGAAACAACAGTCAGCATAGTCAAGAGAAGGGGGTGGTTGAGATTTTCTTCATGTGAAAGAGTCCTGTTCTTTCCTGTCCTCCAATGTATATCCTGGCCCTAGGCCCATACACAAGGCCTGGCGACCACAGCCCTTTCTTCCTTGATAATGGGCAGGCGCTGCTATCACCGCCCTCCTGCTCCAATGCACAGTTCCTTTTCTGTGCCTGCTTGGCTGGGCCACGATGCCCAGTTATGTGTTCAGAGATTATCCTGAGGGTTTCAGTGTAGGGTTTTTTGTGTGTAAAGTTAACATTTAAATCAGTGGACTTTGAGCACAGCACATTCCTTCCTGTAGAGAAAGGAATCAGCCAGGAGATGGCCTTCCAACTGCACCTTCACCAGCACCTCCAGATTCCCACCCTGCCCTGCCAATTTTAGAACCCCAGGCTCCCTACCCATGAGAGCCAATTCTATAAAGCACACATCTTTCCACACAGCTATACCTGTGGACCACTTGGGCAATTGGTCAAGGTACTCAAAATACAGATATCAAGGTATCTGTAGATCCCTATCCTGAGAGCTCTGTGTTTACCACTGGTCCTATTCTCCAGAGAATCAGACAATCTGACTTGGCCCAGCACCCCAGGCAGCCGCTTCAACCAGCAGCCACGCTGAGCCCACTAGCCCAAGGCTGGTGGGCAACTTGGCACTTCCTGCAGCTGGCACTGCCTCTGGCCTGGGCCCTCTCAAGAACTGCAGAGCTGGCCTGGCTCAGCTCCTGGCAACTCTTTACCCTCACCTTTTCCTTCTCAAGTAGGAGAGAAGTTGGGGAGGCTACTTCTCCCTTGATCTTTAAAATGCACCTATTAAAAAAACCTTCTGCAGAGAGGCCTATCAAGATCTCTTAAGTGAAGGTCAGGCCACAGTACAGGCAGGCAGTGGGGACAACAGTAAGGTCCTAGATGCCCATCTTCCCATGGGCTTAGTGGGATGGTGTGGTATCTGCCAAGCCAAAGGGAGTAAGGGACGATCTGAATTTCTCCCTCAATGAATGACACTGACAGTCACCAAATTGAAGCTGTGCTTCATTTTTAATTCTTATGGCTAAGAAAAAGGTACCCAGGAGCTGGGATACAGCTCAGTGGTATAACTGCTTGCCTGGCAAGTACAAGGTCCCGATTTCCATCCCCAGTACCAGGGGAAGAAAAAAAAAAAGAACAGGAGGAAGAGGAGGAGGAAGAAGAAGCAGCAGAAGCAGAAGCAGAAGAAGAAAAAGGTACCCAGAAATAACCTCATGCATATGTCCATCCTGCCACCCAGGGGGAAGGGTTGCCCCTTGGGGCCCCTGAGTGTTGTCTATGTGATCTCAAGGCCACTTCACTTTCTGAGGCCTCGGTGTCTTATTTATGTAAAGAACACCTACTCCAAACTCTCCTGGGACATTACCATACAGGACTGCTGGGAAAGAAAGGCGCTATTCAGCCAGTTGGGCCCAAGAGTAGGGCAACAGGAGCGAGCATAGTAGAGCAGGAAGGATGGCAGGGCCCTGGTGAGCCCTAGAGTATGGGGGTAGCATGGGCAGCCTCAGCAGCAGAGGCAGCAAAGAGACTGTCCTCTCCCTTGCCGAAAGAGAGGAAAGCGGAAAGGAAGGACAAATAAGACTGACCTTGAGGGCAGGAATCTCCACGTTGTCGCCAAGGTTGATGGAGCCTGAAAGGATGGTCCCAGTCATCACTGTGCCTTGGCCTTTGATGGAGAAACAGTGGTCCACAGACATGAGGAAGGGGCCCGATGGGTCTCTTGTCGGGATGGAAATCTGGGACTTCAGGAGCTAGAAGAGAGATGCTGGTGCTACAGACAGTTGGGTAAAGGGCCGAGGGAATAGAAGTGTGGCCATTTGGTCAGACAGCATTCACCAAGGCCACTAAAGTGAGGCCTGACTGGGAGGGCTGTGCCCAGGAAAGCTGGTCAGAGCTAGCAGCTGAGCTAGCTGAACTCCAGCTGAGCTCCAAGCTTCCGCTGGGCTCCTGTTCCCTCCGTTCTGCCATCCCAACCCCCTAATGGCACTCCTACGAAGCCTCCACAGCTGTACAGACAGCTGTCATGGGGAGTCCTAAGTCCTACAAGACCTAAGGTCCCATAGCACATGGGCCTCAGCCCTCCAGCCCCTACCCCACCCACCCCAGGATGGAACCACAGCAGCTGCTTCTTTCCTCTCTGGAAAGCTATTCCTTCCTATACATTGCACCCCACGCGAACACCACAGTGACAGCGCTGGTGCGTGCACTTCTGTTTCCTATGAGGATTCTAGGTAACCATGTAGCTGTACTGACCAGAAAAAAGGACAAATGAGGGACAAGGGGATGCGAGAAGGGAGGAGGAGGGAAGGTAGGTCCCAGGAGTGCTGTCTGGGCCTGAAGATCCAGGACAAGAGCTGTGCAGGATGACCTAGAGTCTTTTCACCACTTTGCTGGTCCCAGCAGGGAGAGGGGGCTGGTCCAGTGTCTCTATGGTCCCATTCCTGCTTTTCTTCTCCCCCACTGACTTCCCACATACTTCAGCCAGTCAGCTTTTTTTCAGGCATCTACACTCTGGGATGTTGCCAGAACTGATTACCATTACACAAGTAAATACAAACATTTCATTAGAACTTCCTTTGTGCTACTTTCTGATTTCACACAGAATAGGCTGTCGAAAAAAGTATTGGGAGGTAGTGTGTCAGTTCCAGTCTTGTGATAACAATCCTTCTAGAAAAAGACTGGAAATCAAAAAAAGAAAAAGACCAGAGCTCCCAAACAGGCCTGATTGAAGTGGGGCAGAGGTCTCTTAAAGGAGAGGACAAACATCATTCAGAGGCATTTTTTTGGCGAATTTTACTTATATAAAGACAATGGTTTCCAGCTCCCATACAAGTGTCCTCTGGAGCTAAGCAAGAGGTAACTGAAGACTCACAAAAACATTTGGTTTACAAGGCAGGCCGGATCAGCTCTGTGTGAATCATAGAGGCCACATCTGACCTTGGGTCTGTGGGTCCAAGTTCAAGAGGACCATGAAGCTGACCCTAACAATCAGCCTTTACTGAACATGCTATGAGAGCTGGCCCAGGCAATTGAGCCTGTCTGAGTATCAGGTGCTTCCCTGGTGAGGTGGGGATAAACTGGGTACTGCAGGATGGCTGTGGATATTAGCAATCACCAACTCAAGTCTCTGCCACAGCAAGCACAGGTAAACCAGTTAACTCTCCCGATAACCCCCAGCAACAGTGCTTCTGTCTTCCCTCCTTTACCAGTGAGGATTCAGAGGCCAAGGAGACAGACCCTTTGCAGACAGCAGGTGGCAGGAGAGCAGGTAGTGAGCCAGGCTGGAATACAGTGCCAGGCACTCAGGTACCCTTGTCCCTCTGAGTTCTCACAGAGAAGCTCCTCAGGCCCCACCTTCACTGCCATCCTAATGTGCCCACCAACACTCTACACACCCATCCTACTGGCTGCCATGGGCACTGCACCCCCACTGCAGCCAAATCTGGATAAGCAATCTGGGCCTCATCAGAGAGGCTAGCACAATCTGAGGACAGAATGGCAGACAGGGACCTAGAGCTCCAGTGCTGGACATTGCTTCGTCTGGGTGGAGGCAGTGACATAAAGGAAAAGATGACCAGGCATGGTGGCACACATCTGTGATCCCAGCACTTAGGAGGCTGAGATAGGAGGATCACTGTGAGTTTGAGATCAGCCTGGGCTACAAAGTGAACTGAAGGCCAGCCTGAACTTCAGAGTGAGATCCTGTCTCAAAAAGATTTTTAAAAAAATAGAAAAAGTGAGATATAGGAAGGTGTGGGGCCTTCTCAGAGCCTTGGGATGTGAGGTCTGAGGGTTCTATCTTGGCTACTCTTCCTGTGGGAGGTAAGGTCTTTGTCCTTTCCCATGAGCAGGGAAGTGAAGGGAGCCAGCAGGTCTCAATGGGGGAACTGCTCCTCCCCTCCCTCAGGGCAGGGAGGCCATAGAAACCTGCCCAAGCAGGATGGGATTAGGGCAACCTGGGTTCAAACAGACAGTACCTCAATGAGTTCTGAGATTCCCTGTGGGGCTTCAGTTTCAGGGGCCTCTGGTCCCCCAGGTTTGGCTGCTACAGGTATAATCGGAGCATCTCGGAACCTGCAACAGTAAAACAAACACCATCACAGAATGCTAGCATGAGCACAGAGTACATCTGTGCAGCCTCCACAAGCCACCAGGCAGGATTTGCATCTGCCCTTCCATTCTGCCAAGCCCATTTGAAGGTGTCACCACTGCCATCACACATTCAGCAGAGGACATGGAGTCTCAGGGAGAGGTCTGCCACTGGGACACTAAGAGATTTTCTAGGTCTTTAACTTCATCTCAGAGATTTCCAAAGGAAGCAGCAGTGTCTGGTGCCAGCAAGCTTCACATATATAGTCAAAAGGCCCCCAAAATGATGCTTAGCAGCACCTAGCCTCACCAAGGAGATTCTAATCAGGTGGGCAACATTTCTGCTTCAAAACAGCGCAACAGTAAGGACAAGAGAGAAATACTCCATAATTGTATCACATGGTTCTCTCATGTGGCACCAAGGTGTGTTTTTTTTTTCCCCCTATTTTCTTACTTTTGATATTTTACATGAAATATTTCATGTTCTATTCCTCACAGAACTAGAGAAAATAGTCCTAAAATCCATATGCAGCCAGAAGGGACCTATAATTACAAAAGCAATGCTGGGCACAAAGCAAAAAGAAGGCATCAAAACTCCAGGCTTTGAGTTATATTACAATGCTACAGTGATAAAAACTGCATGGCACTGATACAAAGACAGACACATGGATCAGTAGGACAGAACAGAGGATCCAGAAACAATCTTTGACAAAGGGGCCAAAACACACACTGGAGGAAAGATAGCTATTTTAATAAATAGTGCTGGGAAAACTGACAATCCACAGGCAGAAGACTGAATCTAGACCTATATCTCACACCATATATTAAACTAAAATCAAAGTGGATAAAAGATCTAAATGTTCGAGCCGGCAAGATGGCTCAGTGGTCTAAAGCATCTATTTAGGCAAACTTAGGCAACTGCAGGGACCGTGGTTCGATCCCCGGCACCACATGCTGCACCAACCCCACTCCCAGGGCAGGCTGAGACAGCCATAACATAAATAAAGGTAAAAAAAAAAAAAAAAAAAAAGGCCTAAATGTTAAAACATTTAGCCTACTGGAAGATAAGATAGGCAAAAATCTTGAAGACATAGATATAGTTAAGGACTTTCTGAACAGAACACCAATAGCACAAAAAATAATATTAAGAATCAACAAATGGGATCACATCAAATTAAAAATCTGCACAGAAAGGAAACAACAAACAGAATGAAGAGACAACCTACATAATGGAAAAAATTTTTGCCAGCTATTTCTCAGAGGATTCATATCTAGAATATATAAAGAACTCAAAAAATTTAAGACCCTCTCACCAAATAAAAGACCCAATAAATACATAGCCCACTGAAATTAATAGACCTTTGTCAACAGAAGTTCAAATAGCCAACATGCACAAGAAAAACTGTTGAATATCTCTGCACATTAGAGAAATATAAATTAAAACAATACTGAAATTCTATTGTCCTTCTGAAAGAATGGCTATCATCAAGAAACTGAATAATAACAAATACTGGAGGGGCCAGCTAGATGGTTCAATGGTCTAAAGCACCTGTTTAGGAAAGCTTAGGCAACTGCAGGGACTGTGGTTCGATCCCTGGCACCACATGCTGTGCCAGCCCCACCTCCAGGGCAGGTTGAGCTGACCATAATTAAAAAAACAAAATACTGGAAAGGCTGCAGGGAAAAAGGAATGCTTCTATCTTATTGGCAGAGATATAAACTAGTACAATCACTATAGAAATCAGTATGGAGATTCCTTAAAAAACTGAAACTAGAAATCCCACTTGACCCAGCTATTCCCTTTCTGTATCTTTCTAAAAGAGTTAAAGATATCATATTTAAGGGACCCGCACACACCCATGTTTATAGCAGCACATTTCATAAGTGTTGAATCTTGGATGTGGCCTGTAAGTCTACCAACTGACAAATGGATAAAGAAAATGCAGTATTTACACACAACAGAGCACTACTCTGCCAGAAAGAAGGATAAACTTGAGTCATCTGTAGGAAAATGGATGTACTTTGAGACCATAATGTTAAGTAAAATAAATCAGACACACAAGGGTAAACACTGCATAGGTAAATAAAAGTATAAACTATAAGTAAACAAAAAGCAAAGTAAAAGACTGATATTAGTAAACAGAGAGATAGATCTTTTGCAAATGAGAGGGAAACTAGGACATGGGGTGGGGCATGGTGAGAAAGGTGATGAAAAAAAAAAAAAAACTGAAATGTATGATATCTCTGCACAAATTCCCCAGAGAAATATAATCATCATGCACTTCAAACGTGGACTAATAAGTAATAACCAAAATAAAGTTTTTTCAGTATTTCACATGCTATAATAGGCATACAATTTAATATCCAAATAAATAAAAATTTAATATCCTGCCAACTTATTTACCATCATGTCAACAGGGAATGTTCTTTTGAATGGCAATAAAGACAAAAGCAGTTACTACATACTTGGCCAAGCATGCGACACAGAGTCCTTCATGTAAACCTCATCACACTACTGTGGTGTTGTGGTTACCTTACAGAGAAGAAAATGAGCTCTTCATTAGAGAAGCTAAACAACTTGCTCCACATTGTGGGTTATACCCTCAGAGCCAGTTTTGAATTCAGTCCTTCCAAATGGGTGACAGAGCTCATAATCTCTTGCGGCGCACACCCTTCCTGGCTTCCTTTTCATCCTTGATAACTGCCTAACAATGTAACCTCAAATTTTCCCTAAAGTTACTTATTTATAGTATTCTATCATTTATAAATGGTAACTGATAAACTCATTTTTTGTTTGTTTGTTTGTTTGTTTTTGGCGGAGCTGGGGATTGAACTCAAGGCCCTTGTGCTTGCCAGGCAAGCATTTATTCTAGTGAGCTATCTCCCCAGCCCCTAGTAACTGATAAACTTGTTAGAGACCTAAGTTTTTCTTTTGTCCCTTAGCTTTGGGATGCTTTTAACAAGATATAACCTTAGCCTGAGCACACACATATGGAAAGGTCAGCAGATTTCATCAAGTCTCAATAGCCAAAAAGCTTCTTCTCCCTCAAACTGATGAGAGCACTGGCTAGATGGATCCCATCAGCCTTCTCTGAACTCTGTAACTGGCTAAAGGCTGAGCTGTCCACAGAGTTCCCCTGAGACAGATGGCTGAGTCCTGGTAAGAATAGGCAAAATCTGGGACACGTTACCCTGTTGCTGGCATCTCCTCCTCAACTATGCATAGTTCTTGAAACCCAACTGCCACAACCACAACAAAAGCAGTAGCTGCAAGCACCAGGGGTCAGCACAGATTTGAGTTTCTTCAAAGCCCTTGTCCTAGAGATGTCATTATTCTTCCAGCTGGGTGGCTCCCTGGAAGACCCCATCAGCAAGGCTGCCTCTATCTAACCTGTTGTGGAGTTGCCCAACAGCCTCTCCAAATAGCTTTGTCTCTGAGGAAGCACTGAAGATAATCAGTGGTAGTTAACATCAACAAGATAGAATATAACAGTTCAAGCAGGCTAGCCAAAAAGCTTCAACAGAAAAGCCAGGACTGAGTTGTCCCTGGAGCATGTGGGAAACCATGCTCTGGTTTGATTAGGGCCTAGCTTATCCTGGCTCACCTCAGGGCTCTGTGCAAGCAGGAACTGAAGCTCAGGTAGAGCTGTCAGCTGCCTGTGTGAACACTAGCAACATGAGCCAACATGTACGTAGAGCCCCTTGACTAGGAGACACATTGATCAGGCATGGAGGGAGTCTCTGTCCAATTAGCTGGCCACTAACCAACTGGACAGACATTTCAGGGGTCAACTATGACAATGAACACAGACTCACATCATTCATTCAGAACAGTAACTAAACAAACTGTAGCAACAAACTATTGGAGGAGGTCTGACTTCCAGAACTGTCACATTATTTTAAACATTCAGATTTCAACAGAAATGTATACCACCTGCAAAGAAACAAGAGTATGGCCTATATGTGAGAAGAAAGAGTAAAAAGAAAGTAATCTTGACGAAGCCCTACTAGATAAAGACTTCAAACCAGCTATTTTAAGTGGTTTTTCAAAAGTAAAGGAGTCAGGCCTGGCGGTATATGCCTGTAATCCCAGCACCCAGGAGGCTAAAGCAGGAGGATCAGTATGAGTTTGAGGCCAGGTTGGGCAACAACGACAACAAAAAAAGTGCAAGAAATTTGTCTAAAGAATACAAGAACAGGGCTGGTGAGATGGCTTAGCAGTTGAAAGCGCCTGCTTAGGATAGCTTAGACAACCGCAAGGACTGTGGTTAGATCCCCGACACCATATCCTGCACCAGCCCCACCCCCAGGGCAGGATGGGCCAGTCATAAAAGAAGGGAAAAAAAAGAATACAAGAACAAATGACAGGTTTTTGGCTCATCAAATAGAGAATAAAGAAAGTATTTTTAAAGATATAAAACATACAAATTCTAGAGTTGAAAATATAATAACTGAAATGAAAACTGGGGCTCAGCAGCAGATATGAGTAGGAAGAATCAGTGAGCTTGCAAAGAGGCCAGTAAGACGAGCTTCACAGACACAAGATGCCATCAAGAAAATAGCAAAGGACCATGGAGTTTCTGCAGGCAGTGGGAGAAATGACAGCTCAAAACGCCTCGGATCTGGGAAAATATTACACAACATATCTGCAGCATCACCAGGCTCCAAGCAGGATAAACTCAGCATCACACCTACACACATCACAGCCTGTTGGGCCAAAACAAGGAGACAATCCCAAAATATCCCAAAAGCAGGGACTGTGTTTATACATAGAGAGCCACAGTAGAAGACTGTTGGCTTCTCAGGAGAAACCATGGAGTACAGAAGGGGACAAGATGGCAATTGCAAAGGCTTGAAAGTTAAAAGAAAATAAATTCTATCAACCAAGAAGCCCACACCCAGCAGCAAACTGCACTTTTCAGATGGAATTACAAGCAACCCTAGGTCTAAAAGAACTAAAAGTGGACTCAAACAAATACAGTACATGTCCACACACATTCATAGCACACTGTTCATGGCAGCCGAGACGAAGACAGCTCAGAGGTCCATTGCAGAAGCTGGTATGTTCTACACAGGGGGGCAATTCCCAGCCCAGGAAGGAACGTGACACTGAGACTTCAGTGTGCATGAACTGAAAAAAACATCCTGTTAAGGAAGACACACCAGGAGGTTCCTTGGGAACCTAGATGAGTAGTTGTCAGGTTAGTAGGCAGCAGCAGCATGGAGGGTGGAGGGTTTCCTTTCACAGACCGGTACAGCTGCATAAGTCTTACAAATGGAAAAGGGGAAATCTAGGAGATGTGCTCAGGTCTTTTTTTTTTTTTTTTTTTTTTTTTTTAATATTTTCTAATTTAATCTGTATTTCCTTGCTAATAAGCACTTCATGCTGACCACTCCTACCTGCTTACTTTTGGAATGCACTTCTGGGAGCTGCCTCTGCTCTACTCTCTTCTGGACAGGTAGTGCCACCTCACCTACGTGATCCCAGAACCCCTGAGAACCTCTCTGTGCCTGGTAAAGGATGAGATGCAGAAGGAATAAGGGAAAGGACTCTTAGAGAGGCCTGGGCAGCACCTCCTCCCACTGTATTACAGAGGCTCTGGTAGCTGTTCAAGCCACACAGCCAGAGAATAGGAAACTGACAAAAAGCCAGCTCTGTGGTTATCTCCACTCAATAAAGTCAGAAGACAGTATTCCATCTGCCCAGGCTGGAGAAGGCTATGTGCCATTAGCACCTGTCACAAGTAAGAGTGGAACCCTCCACTATATGTTACTTCCAAGATATCCATTAACTAGCATTTTCTACTTCCTCAACCAACCCATAACTGGTATCCTATCAGTAGATGCCCACAAAGGGCACAGTTTGAGGCTCACTGGCAGTGTATAAGAGGCTACTTTCTAATTTCTGCCCATCATCTAACCTTTATGATTAAAGGTTAAATGATGAAGAAAACATAAGATGCTTGAAAACTAGTGCAGGCAGAAGAGAGAAGAGGCATGAACTCCAATTGTAAATTTGTTACACTGCAGAGGAGGAAAGGGGTCCAGGGCTGGGACTGCCCTAGCTTCTCTGTCCCAACTATTATGTTGATTTTATTAGATGAACATATGCATATATATTTTTTTAAGTGAAAATATTATGTTTAAGGTATGAATGTGTCATTCTTTTGATTCTCTGCTCTAAGTGACTTTTTTTGATTAACCAACAGCAGTCCAATCTCAGGGAAAGAAACAGACATATTGGTACTGCCACCAACTTGGCAATGCCAGTTATTAGTGTTGTCATAGCAACATAATTTAATTTAGCGTCATAAAGCAACCATATGAAATGCTATTTCTATCAAAACTAAGTTGAATGTCTTGGAAAGACAGGATAAAAGCCTATCTTAGAACCTAGTATAAAATTAGCTCTGGATAAAAAAACCATAATAGACTCAATGGGGAGGCTATGTGAAAATGTGGAACAATTCTGTACTCAGACTGCTTTGCAAGTCCTACTTGACTATTTAAGAAACAGAAATATAGACACTGTACTAGGGAGTGGTTAATTTTTCAAGAAAACTCAGAGCTCTAGTCAATGGGAGCATGTATAAGAAAAGACAGGCTGAACAGGACACTTGCCAGCCATAGTGGACAGCAGAAACCTACCAGTGCAGACACACTGCTCCTCAAAAGCTCTCAGAGAAAGGAAAGTTTCGTGCTGAGGTTCCCTTCTATACCTCAGGTGGAGCCACCTGATGGGGGGGGGGGGGGGGGG
>PVKN010005494.1:0-30630 GCA_004027915.1 Capromys pilorides | reverse complement strand
TTTTTATTTCTTCTTTTGAGTTCTTACACTAGGGAGACAATACGATGTTTGCACATGTAGTTCTGGTTTATTTCACTTACGTGTATATCTTCCAGATACATCCACTTATGTATGAAGACTTTGAGTTTATCATTCTTTATAGCTGAGTAATATTCCATTGTATAAAAACAGCACATCTTTTTTAACCATTCTTCATGTGATGAACATTTTGATTGTTTCCAACATTTGGCTACCACAAGTTGTGCTGCTACCAACATATGAGCACAGACATCACTATGATATGATTTTTTCAGTTCTTCTGGGAAAATTCCCAGTAGGGAGAATAGCTAGATTGAGTGGGATTTCCAGTCCTAGTATTTTAAGGAATTGCCCCAACTAATTTTTTCAATGTTTTAATTATGATGTATTTAGTTTTTATTGCTATGTAATCCTCATCCAACAAAAGTTATCCTTTGGAAATATTAAAATTTAGTGGTATTTAATATTTCACAAAGTTGTTTAGCCCTTACAATGATACAACTCCAGAATGTTTTATCACACTTAAAAGAGTTGCTGACCTATGGCTGTTGCTTCTTCCTCTTTCACCCAGCCCCTGGCAACTGTAGATCTATTTTCTTTCAGCACAGGTGTGACTATTCTGGACCCATCATGCAAAAAGAATCACACCTGTGGCTTTTGTATCTCACTTCTTTCCCTTCGAGTAATATTTTCTAGGTTCATCAGTGTCTTAGCACATACCAGTGTTATTCCTTTTTAGGACTAAATATTTCATTGCATAGCTATGTCACCTTTTACTTATCTCTTCATTAGTTTACAGGTGATTGTGCCATTGTCTTTTTAGGCCATTATTAAAAATGCTGCTGAAAAATTCACATCCACATTTTATGTAGACCTACGTTCTCAATTCCATTACTTACACTCTTAATGTTAGTGCTGGCCCACATGGTGGTGCTATGTTTAATATTTTGAGAAGCCACCATGTTAGTCAACTTTTTAGTCACTGGCCAAAATACGGAAGATCCACAACTTAAAGGAGCGGAGGTTTATTTTGGTTCACAGTTTCTGTGGGTTCAGTCCTTGATCAAGTGACTTCAAGGCAGAAATGGCATGGCAGTGGGGCGGAGCAGAAGAAACCTGTTCCTCATCATGGGAACCATGAAGGACAGAGTAGTAGAGGGAGGCAGGGGCAGGAATATTTTCTTCTAGTGACAGAGTCCCTTCATCTAGACCCTATCGTCAAACATGCGCCCTTTGGATGACATTTTAAATCTAACCCATAACAACCATTAAGCTAGCCTTTAAAGTGGCTTCAGTCATGTTACATTCCCACCAATAATATATGATGGCTTCAATTTCTCACCGTTCTTGCTCCCACTGTTATTGTCCATCCTTTTCATGCACATTTGAATGAGGATGAAATGGTATCTCACAATGTTTTTGACTAGAACTTCACTTCTTTTCAGTCCTTTGGAATTGATTCAATGGTAGAAAAGGAAGTTCATAATGTCTTTTATTCCTCTGAATAAAATTTAAAAATTTTTAAAAAAGTGACTAGAATTAAGTTCAAGGCTTATTTCATTAGTAGAAAAGATTTACGTCACTTATACAAAGGTCTAGTATGGCATAACACACCACTAGTAAATGCATATGGATTTCTCACCACCACTCCTTAAAAGTGGCCCTTACAATAAAAAGATGTTTTTTCAGATTTAGCCCAACACGGGCATCCCAACTGCCCATGTGCTCTTGAAATTAAACTTCCGTGGTTGTTGTCTCAGACTGCATGGGTTTTGTTCACTGATGCATTCACTTGAGCATTCCAGAAAACATTGCTGACCAGATTTTCCTTTGCTTCCATTTTCTTAACTAAAGATAAACCTTCCTTTTGCTTCCTGTTGGAAAATATAACTTCATTTCTCTGTATTAAATGACAAATTTCAAGTTTTAATTCTGCTTTCTATTATATCTACTCAGTCTTTTTCCAGGTTTGTATCCTCTGCATATACGATGTCAGTGTGCAATAGGTTCATTTGTCTTGGTCATTTAATGCTAAATAAAAAAAATAAACAGTAATTGTAAATGGGAAAGTTTTGTTTTTCTTTTAATTCAAGATTTTGAAGTATCATACTCCTCATCCTAAGCACTACCAAATCCTCCAAAGATATTTGAAATTTTTCTTCAGATAGCTTTGGGGAAAATTTTGTATCATTTAATGCATGTTTTATTGGGCCTAATAAATACCTTGCCCACTTGATGAGCCCCTGCTATGACACTATAGCATCCTGCTCTTTGTGACTTTGTGATGCGAGAGCTTACCACCCACATTTGATGTGATCACTGTGTAATTGTTTCTCCCCAATATCCAGTCCTCAATCCCTATTTTACTTAATATCCCTACATTGCCTAACTAAAATTTTACTTAAGTCCCATATACTTTAGATAACCTATATGTCTGCAAACTATTGTGTGTGTGTGTGTGTGTGTGTGTGTGTGTTGTGTGTGTGGTCAGGGAGCACTAATAGCTCTGAGCAGTAGGAGACAATATTTCAGGGAAAGAGAAGTAGTAAGCAAATGAGATCTCTTTTCCTATAGCACCATTTTCAGTCATAAACTAATTGAGTAATGACTCACCATCAGCAAAATTCCCCAAATATAAGCTAATATATAATAATCTGTCAATTAATAAAACATGAATCATTGCAAGGTTCATTATTACCTGTTTCCTGAGAATTCTCTGCACCTCTAGGCTGAACTTCCAGATCAATTTGGGGCATTTCAGGCACTATTCACAGTGTTCCATTCCTGAAGCACTGAAAGGATCTTATTAGAAGCCACTCACACTCTGAGGGAGGTCCCACAGCGGGAAGTCTAAGCAGAGTGGTATGGTGAGAATTCAGTATAATTTGGTTTTTGAAAATTCTACTCTGCAAGACATCACCATGATATAAATATTACTAATTAGCCCTGAACTTCAGTCTCTTCACACAAAATGCTGCCTTGCAATTTAAGGGCGCTGAAAATTATCTTAAGCTGTCCCATTTGGCATCCTAAACCAGGGTCTTAGCAAATGTGGAGCTGCAGTGTACAAGAATGTAGGTGGGCTTAGGAGGTCCCTCTGGATCTGAGAGGGCCTGGTTATTAACCTGACACCCGATTCTTAGGTTGGATGATATTATCAGTTCGTAGCAGTTAATTATCAAGAGAAACTTCAGGAATGCCCACTGAAAACTATCAAAATTGAAGTTTTTCAAATATGATTTGCTGTTTAACTTCCATTCACGTAACATCCCTAAAGAAAATTAGACTTTCCACAGAAAAAGCTTAAGACTCTAAAATACTATTCTTGTAGGCTTCTTTCCTGCCATAAAAGATAAAATATGTCTGTATTTCCTGAATCCACTTGATGTCTTTAAAACCTTTTTTTTTTTTTAACTTTAAACCATTTATTTAACTGAAATGGACTCACATTTTTTTCTGAAGTGACTTCCATTTATTTGGATACATCTTTTCCCCATGGTGATTTACAGGATCTTCAAACTGACATAAATATTTTATAAATATTTGAATATTTGGGTATACACCTGCATAATACCTCAGCAATACTTTCAGCAAGAAAAACATTGAAGAGTAAAGACCAGACACAGTTACTAGCTACAGTGAAAATCTGCTGAAATATTTCTGAGGTAAGAAGATGCCACATACCTCTTCAACTAAGAAAACCACCCTTAGTCGGTTTTCTTACACAGGACGATTTTATTTTTATATAGGACTTAGAACACTTAAGTTGTCCATTAGGTGGTGAATGGCAGAGCAACATCCAAGTTTATGCCATAAATTCATAGGGAATAGGTTCCAAAACTCAGGCTCCTTCCCACTGATCCTTACAAAGTGTGCTTCTCTGGGAGGGGCAGGCTGGCTCTTCAGTTGAACCCAGATACCTTTCTCTTTGGCTTCTTTCTTTTTCTGACCATTTTCCTTGACACATTTCAGGAAGCTATCACGACTTTTAGAGTGTTTAATATGCTCAGTACATACATTAATGCTCTTGGCAAGTATCTTGCCCTTCACTTACTTGTTTACAACAATGCCAACAGCATGCTGGGTAACATTGTAGACTCTTCCTGTTTTGCCATGGTAACATTTGTGAGGAATTCCTTTTTGCACAGTACCCATTCCCTTGATGTCTACAATATTACCCTTTTTGTAGATTTGCATGTATGTGGCCAAAGGAATCACCCCACGTTTTCTAAAAGGCCTGGAGAACATATACCAGGTTCCCCTTCTCTTGCCCTTTGTGTTAGTCATTTTGACAAATCACTGAAAGATGGTGGTTCCAGCTGAAAGGTGATGTTTTTAAAACCTTGACATCTGTTATGGTTTGTGTATAGGTGTCCCCACAAAGCCTCATGCAGTCTTGGGGTGGCTTCTGGAATTTGTAATTGATTATTGTGGTTGTGGGTGCTGCACTTCCCCGGAGGCAGGTGCATTTCACGATAAGGAAGCAAGAGAAGTTAGCTGCTTGAACTGCTGCTAGCTCTCCCTTTGCTCTTGCTCTTAGTTGCTGCCATGAAAGGTTGTCCTCTGCCATGTGCCACTCTGCTTTGGAGCCAGCTGAATATGGACTGAAACCTCCAGGTAACTGTGAGCTAAATAAACCTTTCCTTCCCCATTTTGAGTGTTGGGTATTTGTGCCAGCAATGAGAGAAGAGTAACTAAGACAGAATTTGGTATCAGGACTGGGGTCATTGCTGTGACTAATCTGACCATGTGGGTCACAAGTTTTTGTGAATGGCTTATGGGAAGAGATAGAAAAGATTTGGAGAGGTTGTCTACTTGCAAAGAGCTGGAAAGGCTTTGGCTGTTTTGTAGGTGAGATTCTGGTCACAGCTGAGTCCAGAAGACTGACAGAAGGCCTGCCTGTAAAGACCAGGCTGGGGAGGTTTCTGATGGGAAGAAGAACTGCATTGGTTGGTGGACTCCAGATCATTTGTGTTTTGACTTGGAAGAGAAGTTGTCTGCATTTTACTCATGTCCAGAGACTTTGTCTGAGACTGAGTTTAAGTATAGCAGACTGGTTAATCTTTCAAAAGATATTTCAAAGCAGCCAAATATTGTGGCAGTGGCATGGGGGCTTTTTGCCAGATTTATATTGCAAATCAGGAGCAAGGAGCCCATCAGGATGGCTCAAAATGTGAGTTTGGCCAGAAAGGAAACACAAGTAAAGCTGTGGACTACAAAGATAGAACTATGAGGATTTCAATTGCTGAGAAAGAACTAGAGAATGGAAAAGATGGCCCAAGGGCATCACAGGAGGTAGCAAGTCTCCACCCTTTGTAGCCTCAGAATTGGAAAGGTCAGGGCCTTTGATTTGAGGGAAAGTCACTGAGCCCTTTGTTCTAGAATGGCATCTGCCACACCAGGTTCCAGAATGGCACCGACATGGAGAATTTATTCCTCAGAATCAGGGTCAGAGTGCTCAGCAACCCAGCACCCAAACCCTACAGCCAAGAGAGCCTGGCTACTGCTCCAGCTGGCAGCAGACCTTGGCATCATCCATGCGGCAGTGGTTTTAGGCACATTGAGAATGCAGGAGCTCTGAGGTTAAGAAGGCTTCCACCTTGATTTCAGAAGGCCTGGGAGGCCAGGCAGTGTGCCCCAGAGAAGGCAGTGTGTAAAGCTATGAATGAGAAGCCTATTCAGTGGAAACCTCAAAAGTTTGGAAAAGCCAGGAATGTGGATCATCTAAGGGAAACTGCAAAGAAGGAGCAAAGCCAGCCTAAGCAAGAAGCCATGAGAGCTACAACTACCAAGAGTGCTGTAGGGGTGGAGCCACATGGAGCTTACAATTTGCCACAGGTTGCTTTGGATGTTCCATAAGGACCTATAGGATTTAATGTTGGCCCTTCTGGATTTTGGACTTGTGCTGGTCCCAATGCTTGGTATCCTGCTGTGTACCTTTTGGGATGGTAATGTTTGTTTTGTGCCTTTGAATGTTAAATGTATTCAAATTTTCATTTGTATGGGGGCTCATAGAGACTTGAGACTTGGACTTTTCAGCAATGCTGAAACTTTTGGGACTTTGGCAACTCTTAGAGATGGACTCAGATGTCTTTTGCATAAAGGGATGTGCATGAGTCTTTGGGGGTCCAGGGGCAGAATGTTATGGTTTGTGTATAGGTGTCCCTCTGAAGCCTCATGCAGTCATGGGGTGGCTTCTGGAATTTGTACTTGATTATTGTGGTTGTGGGTGCTGCACCTTCCTGGGGGCAGGTGATTTGCATTTCACAATAAGGAAGCAAGAGAAATTAGCTGCTTGAGCTGCTGCTACTCTCCCTTTGCTCTTGCACTTAGCTTCCACCATGAAAGGCTGCTCTGCCATGTGCCATTCTGCTTTAGAGCCAGCTGAGTATGGACTGAAACCTCCAGTAACTGTGAGCTAAATAAACCTTTCCTTTCCTCATCATGAGTGTTGAGTATTTGTCTCAGCAACGAGAGAAGAGTAACTAAGACAACATCTGTATTTACATTCTATCAAAAAGTTAATAATATGAAGGTTTTGCTATAAATCCTGAGCTTTAGTTTTTGAACAGCACAGCCACTATTAAGGATTCAAATGCACAAGGCATTGAGTGTGTGCTATGACTTGGTCCTGTTTTCTAGAAATTGACATTTGAGAAGAAACACCAATCCACAAGTAGTATGTGTCCATCACTAAAAAATGCATAAGAATTAAGAAAATGAAGAAAAATTAGCCTAATAATACACCACAGGAACCAAGAAAAATGGTCAAAAAATGAATTAAGAGAGGGAACTGAAGAGGCAATGAGAGAAAGAGGATCTGGCCCATGAAAAGATTTTAAAATGATTATATGTGGTGAGTGAGGTCCCAGGACGAGCCATGCAAGCCTGTACATCAGGAGCACCACCAGACTCTGTGTTCATGGGCACTAACACAGCTCCTGGGAGACGATCACTTCAGGCCAACATCAAATCCTCTAGTATAGTGAAAGATTAGTATCTTGAGGTGGACACAGATAGAATCTTTGGCTATTTCCCAAAGGAATCACATCTCAAGCTTGCCCAGAAGGCAGCCTGAAGATAGACACTAAAAGTGCTGTTTTTGTAAATATTTGTAGATGATCCTCCTCGAAGCATGCAATGCCACTGCACTGACAGTGCGCTCCATGACAGGGTACCTTATTTCTCTCCAAGGCAGGATGGGATGGCAGAGGGCCATCACAGACAAGAAATAGCTCATGACATGACAGGGCAGGTGGAAGGTAGCTACAAGCAAGCGTGCCTTCCCTCTCTGCTTTTATATTCCATCCAGGTTGCACCTACTCATAGGTGCTACTCACTGCAAGCATGGGGCTTCCATTATCCACATCTTTAATCCAATATCACATCCTGAATCTACATTCACATACTCTAACTCAGCCATGTTCAAAACTCCTGACCCATTGTGAGGTTTTGGAGTGGGGGAACATTTAGAGACCAACTACAATAGTGACTCAGCTCCTAGTACCCACAGGAGTGCAAATAAAGTTGGAACAAATGCCCTTTGTGAGGGCAAATAGACTGCCAGTTGAATGACTTTAATTTTAACAGCTCTACAAAAACCAAGTGGAAGGCAAAAGGCAAGGTTCAGCTGGAGAAGGAGCTATCAGTCCTGACGCAAAGTCACTGCCAATACACTTCCTACAAATTTCTTTTTGTTAATATTCTTTGCCCCATCCTTCCAGAGAAGAGCACTGTGGTGGGGAGAAGCAGGTGCCTCAGGGTGGAGAGAGAAGGATGTCAGTAGAATAGGTGGAAAGTTCCTGACATTGAAATCTCTGCCATCCCCCCCAGGGAGTTGTGTTGCAAGGCTGGGAAGTGCTGCTTTATTCTCAGAAAGCTTTTCAGTTCCTTCTCCTAATGAGAACCTGTATCAGTTTAGGATGTCATGCATGGCGATCTTTGATTAGGTTTACTTGTATCTGAGAATCAGGTCACTTGCCAAAGTTGAGTTTGAATTTATATTATCCATGCATTTTGTAGTAGTTCTTATACTTCACATTTACAAAATGCATTACAGTAAATATAGATAATGTCTATATTATAACTTGACATCTATAATATCTACATATAGTTGACTTGTCACTAGTTGTAGTAATCTATGTAAAATTTGGCTATAATGCAATAAATAACTCCAGATTGTATATCACTAACTTCATTTAATATATAGAAAGAATAAGGCATAAAACATTAAGAAGCAAGGATGGTGGTAGAAGGCTCTAGGGATAATAAGATGACATTTTTATTGGTAGATAGATTTTGGATGGTTGTTAGAGGATGACATGTTTGTCGGTGTTTCATTCATTACTAGAGCAAACATTCAAACCCTGGTTTCTTTATTTCAGATTTATTTGTTTATTGATTGATTGATTGATTGATTGCTGAATCAGGGATTGAACTCAGGCTCTTGTGCTTGCCAGGCAAGTGCTTATTCTACTGAGCTACCTTCCCAGTGCCTTGATTTCAGATTTAAAGCGTTATTTAAAAAACATACTTGGCTACTTCTCTATCACAGATAAATTTTAAGATCTTTCCCAGATTCCATCTTTTTCTCTTTATTAAACATACAAAAAGGAGTTTCCCCTCTAGCCCAGTAGTTCTAGAAGACATGTAAAGCTATCTACTGAGATGTGGGAAGAAAATATTAGGACTTTCAGTTTTATGTTTTGGGTGTATTTAAGCAAGCACAATGCATCACTAAGTCCCACTTGCTCTTATATGAAAACATATCTGTGTGCATATATCAATAAATGTGTATAATTTATAAGTAGGTGCATTTAAAATATACAGCTACATGAATTTTTGTTGATTCTTTTTTTAAGTATATGGCTTCAGTCTCCAAAACCTGGAAACCACTGCTCTTTTAACTGGTAACCACTTCCCCTAAAATATTCTGCTGTTTGTTACTAAGTATGCTTCTTCTTTTGTCTCATCTTATCTTAGTGTAGTGAAGTACAGACGACAACAGGCTCCTGTACTCAGAACAACAGAAGCTTTGAATGAGGAGATTCTGGAAGGATCAGTTCACCTAACCCCTTCATTTGACAAGGAAAGAAACTGAGGCTTATAGGAGTTAAAGGATTTCCCCGGCTGACAAGTTAAGGGTGAGCTCAATAAGATGGGAAATGGATGGAAAATCCAGTTAATGCTTAGCCCATGGTAATGTGTCATGTGCTGGCTTGCAGAAATTAAATCTGTTAATAATCCCTGAACCTTATTTTAGAAATTTGAAGTGTCTTACTTATCAAACCATTTGCTAAAGATGATGCACAGTGGCTTTGTTTCTCTGGGCACCCAGAAATGTCTATGTCAAAAATGTCATATATACATACATACATACATACATACATTCTGGGTATCTGCTTACATTGTAAATACAAATGTGAGGAATAAATACAACTCTTAAATTACCGACATCCATTAACTCAAACAATTAGATTGAAAGAAGCATACTTCCCTGCCTGTTGTAAAGAAAAGAACAAGTATAATATCTTCCAGTAGGCAAATTGGAAGATATTATATTTCTCAATTGCTCAAAATCCACTGAATCTTGAGATACTAGTTTGCTTCTGAAAGCACTTTCCTCTCAGAATTTCAGACCAGACCAATATTGAGCTATCATATGCTAAATGCCATTTTTTCATTCCGTTTCTGAATTCTGTTTTTTCTTCCATTGATTTAGTCAGGTATTTCATTACCAGTGCCTAAAGAATTCTTTTACTGAAGTATTATAGCAGGTAAGACTAGTTGCACTTTATTACTTCCATTTTTTTAAAATGGGACTCATGATGGTTTACTTCAGAATAATTTTTTTCCAATTTGAAAATGAAGCAAAGCAAAATGCAACACCCCAAACCACCATCACCAACAATAAAACAACTAACGCCTTCGTAAGGAAGCTCATACAATTTATAGATTGATTTGAGAAGTCACTTTTTTATAGTATCACTTTTTCTCAAAAAAGGATATTTAAATCTGTTTCCAAATGGGGTAGATCTTTCCATTTATTCAGTTACTTGTATTCCCTTAGTAATTTTTGTTGTTGTTGTTTGTTTTCTTTTTTGTTTTACTATTCTATTATGCTTTCCAGCTGGTTGCACATTTTACATGAGAGAGCCGTTGACAAGCATCATGTCATCTGATGTTGGTTACATTTTCTTTTTCTTTATAGCAGGTTTTTAGTCAATTCTCTTGGAGGTTTCTGCAGGAGCGTCTGTCTCATTCATGAATAATGGCTGTATTGGCTCTTTCCAGTTTTTAGTCTTCATATTTTTATATAAATTGATTAACTCTTTTATATAATTGTACTAACTACTTTTAAAGAAATCATTTAGTTATACCTCAATTATTGACCATTAAGCTTTTTTCCTATTTAAATATTCTTGCAGCAACTATCTCTTACAACAGAACTTAAGCAGCTTGTTTGTTTCCTTGGGGTAGATTCCTATAAGTATAATTCCTGGAGTCAAAAACATTCCTCACAGGGAAACTTAAGTGGCAGCAGTCAGCTATGCCACTGCCCACGATTCAGGAATCCCCAGCACAGATGCCCTCTTCCACTCCATTCTCTGCATGCTTTCCCTTTAGTGCCTGCTGAAGGGGTGCCTGAAAATTCCAAGTCAAGCCTTTGAGAGTCATATCAATTCATATCAAAATCAAACAGAGAAACACAAACACGGTACTCAAGTCCTCCACTCCCCCAGTCAGCTAGGAGTTGCAATTCCAATGATTTGGAGATATTTGCTCTTTCCTCACTCTACCTGGGGGTCATCCCAGACTCCTGTGCCTCGTTTTTCCCATTCTAAGAGCCAGTGTAAGCCAGACATGATGCACAACTGCAATCAAAGTACTCTGGAAGGCTGAAGCACGAAGATTGAAGCCCAGGCAACTTGGAGAATTAGCAAGACCCTGTCTCTGGGAGGAGGGGTAAAGCTGAAGGGGTAAAGTCTACTACCTCTGACCCTCCTATTCTTTACTCTGTGTCCCTACTGTTAAATCATTTATTTATTTATTTATTTGTTTGTTTGTTTGGTACAGGGTCTCACTACGAAGCTCAGACTCATACTGATCCTCCTGTCTCAGCCTTCCCAGTGCTGAGATTGCAGGCATATGCCACCATGCCCAGTTTTGGTGGCTGGACGGCATGCCCAGGATTTGGGACCAGTCTGACTTGAGGTACTGGGGATCAAACCCAGGTTCTTGCACTGCCAAGCAAGTGCTTAGGACACCGAGCTATCTCCCCATTCCCTCCTATTGCGGTTGTCATTTAGAAGCTCATTTTCTCCTGCCTGGACAGCTGTAATCCTATGGAATTGATTTACATCCTCTGTTCCGTCCTATCATCATTCCTACTGGAAACCCTTCAATGAGGAGGACTCCTTAGGATGGGACCACCATCTGTCTGCCCAGCATCCTGTTCCTCTGCCCACCTAGCTTCCCCTCTCTGGCCCTATTGTACCACTTCCCATTCCTGATGACCTGCAATTCCAAGTCTGAGCTTTTGTACGTGCCATCCACCTGCAGCAGTATCTTCCTTAGCAGCTTGCATCCCAACCCCATTCATCCTCAGGACCCTTCACATCCTTTCAGAGACAGCAGCAGGGCCACCACCTCCAACTGCAGCTCCCATCTCAGTCTTCACACTCTATGCTGACTGATTTCACAGTGGCGGGAGGGGGGGCTATCCATAGGTAGAGTGTGACAATATTCTTGAGGTCATTTTTGTGTCCAGTTGCCAGGGTTCATACATAAATGAAGTAAAAATTGGCAGAGACTGGCTTTTCTCCCCATTCTTGGTGAATTATATTAGTTTAATGTGACTTGAAGGTTATTCCATACATATCTATTTCCACCATCAGTGTAAACACAAAATTGGCATTGCAGAAGAAGTCTCTAACGCGAGCTAGGGGAGGGATGTTTAAAAGGTAAGAGCAGGCACTGCTCTCTCATGCCTGGAGGCACTTGCCGGGCTGACTGTTAATGATCACCTTAGGCCCTGAAGCACAATGATGAGAGACCCCCAGTGACTGCTGAAACTTCACACAAAGCTTTTGGTTTTCCTCTTTTACGGGGCTGGGGGAGAGATTCAGAAATTCCGCAAGCCAGTTTGATAAAAAGGTAAAATCTTACAGCTTGGGGGAGGGGGGTCAGCGTGTCATCTAATCCAGCTCTTTGCTTCCAGAAAGACCGGAGGAACTAACCAGTCCCTCCTGTTTCTAAAGGTCCGTGAGAATGAAAATGCTTTTGTTCATCCAAGCCAGCACTTGTCAGCCTCACCTGCAAGGCATTCCTAGCTCTCACTTCCTGTCTGCCTGCTGCTCGTCTCCTCCTCCTTTCTAGCTCCACTGCCAATGCACAGAAGAAAACTCGGTCAGCTGCCTCTGGGTGACTGGTTGAGCATCTCTCCCTTACTGAGAATCTGGAGAGCAGGGTCTTTGCTGAATAAATGCGTGCCAGGGTCACATGCTTCCAATTTATATCCACGCACGCAACCTCCCTCTGATTCCTATTCTGCCAAAGCGGTGGATGCAATGGGGGAGAATCTCACCTGTCACTGCAGGACCGGGGATCCACTGAGGAAGAAGGAGAAGAGGTGTTCTCTGCACATAACTGGGGGCCAAGTTTGTTATTCATACTGTAGCTGCCCTCTGCAAACTATTGCCAAGCAGGCCAACTTACTCTAAATCCCAGCACAACTGTCTGTGAATACCCACAGGGATGTTCAAAACCAGTTAACCGTCTAGTTGGGGAGGTGCTCTCTTTTTTCTATCTTTGTTTTTTTTTTAATTCACTGTCAAACAGAGACAAAACTGCTAACATATGTTTCTGTTGCTAGACCTCAGTCTTATCACAGTTTGAAACTGTAGAAAATCAATTATGTGCTTTGAATTATTCCCCTATCTGGCACAAAAGCATCTCTTCATTTTTTCAGGGTAGTGAACACTTTGGAACATCTACCACTAATAGCCTGTTAGGATTCTCTGCTAAATGAATGTAGTACAAATAAACCAAACAGAAGGCCCGTGGAATGCTAACCATCTCCCCGTTCCTCTGTTGTGGCTGCTTTGCAGCCGGGGACCATTCCGCCTGGCTGCTGCCACATCTGGACAGCATTCCAGGTTGTTTCTTAAGGACGCAAGCGTGCACCTCCGGTGAATTTCAACTTTCAACATCTCTCTGGCTCTAATCTATATTTAATGTTTTATGACTGGTAGTCAAAGAAGCTTCAGCTAAATATCAGGTTGGAATGAAAATGATCCTTGGGAGAACACTGCCTTCCAGCGCGCGCCAGCAAAGTGTCCGTGACAGCAGCTCTCCCCAGAGACTTGTTGCCCGTTCTCTTGCTGTAATAATAATTACGCCTTATGATTGCTGTGCCCACATAATCAAAGATCACTTCATCAAATGCGATGTGGGGTGGGGGGGTGCCTCTGCTCCTAACTGGATGTCAGTCACAGGGAGCAGCACCCCTAGGGATTCCCGATCTTCTGCTTGTCCTTTTCAGTACTGTGTTGTTAGCGTTGTGTGGCGCCCCATTCTTCTCCATGCAAATGATATGTAAATCATGCCCTCCAGAAGGCACGTGTGGTGAGCCAGAGAGGGTGGTGAGGGAGGTGGGGGCTGCTGTATTCTTCTCCAGTGGCGCCCTCCCCAAGCTACCGCAGGGATTTCTCGCATGGAACATAATTACATCTGTGCCATATGGGCTCATTTATATTCTATTACAGGTTAAGCTAATACTACTTAGAAATATGCTAAAAATACCTCAAAGTAGTCTGGAGCTGTCAAAACACTTGTCATTTCTTGCTCACTCGTTTGATTGCTAGTGTTTTTTGTTTTTGTTGGGAGATTCAGAAAACTGGGAAAGCTTGCTGGCGTGCTGGTGTCCAGTCTATAAATACTGTTTAATTTCCTGTATTATTACAATCTCCAGGCTTGTAAAACAAAGATCTTTCTTTATAATACTGGAATGGCCCCAAGACATGGACACTGAAGTCCTCGTACTTGTAGATTTTAATTTCCCAAGAGATAGAAAATACAGATTTCAGATGTGCGGTTTTGTCAGCGTTAGACCGTTTCTTGTCTTTGTTTGATGTAATTATTCATTTTGATAGAGAAACACCTACAGTGGCTGACATGCCAGAGAAGTGTGCCTCTTGAGTTAGAACATTTGGTTGATCGTCAGGCATATCTTGTCAAGATTTTATATGTGGCATGATAATGAGAAATACAACCTCTAAGGAATAATGAGTTCAACAATGCATTACAGGGGCATGGCACGTTCTGTTGTTTGTGTACAGTGGTTAAAGTCCATCAACCCACTAATTTCTACCGTCAGTTTGCAGAAAGTAGGTTTTGCTTGTGTAGACTTAATTTAACAATTCATTTATGTAATTTTTCATCATTACTATGTTAACATATTAGTGGAATTTTAAAAATTAGTCTTAGGATCAGAACAGCAAGCGCAAATATTTTAGTTGTCCACGTTTGACAAGCAGTACTTTTAAAGTTTTTAAGGTACTGGTCTCATCAATTGTCAGTTACCTACATAGACCGTTTAGCTGAGAACTGAAATTATATGAAAACATACTTTGCTGATTTGCTAGTAACTGGTCTGTGCTAACTGGTTGATGGAGTGGTTAAGATTGCCTGGGTTCCGATCTCAACTTGGTTATTTGATAACCTAGTTCCTCCATCTATAAAATCAGCCTTATTGCTTATGCAAGGAGAGGGACAGCCTCAAACCCGGGGGTGCTGAGCCAGCAACAGAGTCTGAGAGTGGTGGTGCATACCTGTAATCCCAGCACTAGGTAGGGTGAAAACAGGAGGATCACTATGGGTCTGAGCTGCAATGAAAGCTATCCTCAT
This sequence comes from Capromys pilorides, assembly GCA_004027915.1. NCBI lineage: Eukaryota > Metazoa > Chordata > Mammalia > Rodentia > Capromyidae > Capromys > Capromys pilorides. The sequence goes on along the minus strand of PVKN010005494.1, from coordinate 15,705 downwards.
GGTTCTGAGAAAGGTATTAAACAAGACAATCTAGTACAATACTAGACACACTGTCTGGGATAAGTTAATAGCTTGGTAAGTAGCTGCTATTATTTTTACTGGTGTTGATTTTAATTTTAACACGAACAGTTTATATACTTATGTAACTTATAATTTAAAAAACTATGTTTTTGTCCAGCTCAGTAGCACAAAACTTCTTAGATTCAGTATATCAGAGGTTCACAGCTTCTTTGGCTCACACAATCACTTTATTTTTCTATTAAGAAGCAGTACTTAGTGAACTGGCATGAGAAGAAATATTAAAAATTCAATGTGAATGCACTGAAGACAAGGTTTTCTATTTAATATATAATTTTTAAATATTTGTATGTATTTAGAATTGCTCTGGATATTACATATCTGAATTTGGGCAACGAAAATGTTACATTTAAAGAAGGATAACTTTCAGTTTCTAGAAAGCAAGCAATTAAACTAGTAACTATACTTTAGATTTTAATTTTTTACTTCTTTAAACCATTACTGTTGAGCTACGTAAGGCTGCGAAGGGGTGTGTGTGTGTGTGTGTGTGTGTGTGTGTGTGTGATGAGCAGATGTGTGTAAAGGAGAGAATCTTTACTACAGACAAATGCATACAGTGTAATCTCACCTTGTGGTATTTATTTATTTATTTATTTATTTATTTATTTATTTATTTATTTATTTTGGCGGGACTGGGGATCGAACTCATGACCTTGCATTTGCCAGGCAGGAACTTGTGCCACAGAGCTATCTCCCCAGCCCCTGCCTTATGGTATTTATTATTGCATTCCCACAGAGCCTCATGGCTAGCTGAGTCAGATGTCTTCCCACTCTGCAGCATCGGGATCCCAAGCATCTTGCAGGTCTTTCCTTCATCTTCCAGGGAAATGATGCTACCATAAAAGTGGAATGAAATTACTTCTAAAAAGGACTATGAGCTACCTTGCCACTTCAAACTCTTTTTTGAACAGTGTAATGTAAATTTGAGTAGAAATAGGAGTTTTATTTTTTTTGAATGTCCTTGATTTTGTATTTGGGAACAGATGCAAGGTCAAAGTGTGACATGGGTAACCTTTTATGGACAATCATCACCTCCTCATTCTCTGGCTGTAGGCATTGGGCTTTTGGACAAAGATTCCAAAGCTGTCGAGTCTTCAAGGAGAAGAAATGTGATTCTAGAGCCTAATAGCCTTTGGAATTTCATGCTTAAAAGCAATGTGTTTTAGCCTTTATAAATATTTCTAGCTGTATTCCTGGCCCTCTTGAAGAATTTCTACAGAGACTTTCTGCTGAGAAGATTAGATACGCAAGCTTTCCATGGTTAAGGTTCAATCTTATTTTTTTAAAAAAACTTTTCTCTTGTCAAATGTATATAAATTTCTTTCCAATAGAAATAAAATTTTTCCTCTCTAACCTGAAAAGTTAAAGATAATACATTCAGTGGGACTGTTATGATGAGCTTAATGATTCTATAATGTCATTTTCATTTTGAATCAAATATCATGTGATTTGATCCTAAATCTTTCATGATCCTATTTTCTCTGACTTAGACCTGTATCTTTAGCATAAAGCTCCTGAGAATGTTAAAGACTGGTAGACACATACTCAACTGAGAGCCATCCCACCCCCATAAAGTTTTCTCAATTGCACAGGGAAATAATTGTTTAGCAAAAACAGGGAGCAGTATTTTGAGGAATCTCTACAGTGCTTTCCACAGTAGCTGCACCAGTCTGTGTTCCCACCAACAGTAGAGAAGGATTTCTTTTTCCCTCAGCCCCTCCAGCATTTGTTATTGATTGACTTCTTCATTATAGCCATTATTTCCAGGAGGAGAAGGAATCTCACTGTTGTTTCAATGTGCATCGTTCAAATGATTAGCGATGTTAAATATATTTTCATATGTTCATTTGCTACTTATACTTTATCTGAGAAGTTTGTATTCACCTCAGATGCCCAATTTTTGATTACATCTTTAAATTTTGGAGGACCCTGATTTCTTTGAGTTATTTATATATGCTATATGGCAATTCTTTGAGCAACAGCTGGTAATTTTTTCCCCCATTTTGTTGGTTGTCTCTTCACTCTGTTGGTGCATTCTCTCACTGTGCAAAAGCTTTCTAGTAAGATGAGAACCCAGTTATTGATTCTTTGTGATAGTTACTGTGCAATCAGGGTTTTGTTTACAAAATCTTTGCTTACAGTGATGTCTTCAAAAGTTTTACCTATTCTGTCTTCCAGTAGATTTAATGTTTCCATTTTAATACTTAGATCTTTGATCTATTTCCATTTTAGCTTAGTGCATGGTGAAAGATATAGGTCTAATTTTCATCTTTGGCATGTGGAAAGCTGGTTTTTCCAGCACCATTTATTAAAGGGGCATTTTTCTCCTAGTCAAGCCTCTTTGTCAAAGATAAAGTGGCTAAGTATGTTTAGAGCTCTTACAGCATCTACTAATCTGTCCTTAGGTCTTGATTCTCAGGTCTGGTGTTTCTTTTGTTTGCTAGTAGCATGCTGTTTTTATCACAGTAGCTTTGTAGCATAATTTCTAGCCTGGAATTGTGATGCCACCTGCCTTATTTTTGTTGCCCAGAATTACCTTAGCTATTCCAGGTCCCTTCTGGTTCCATGTGAGTTTTAGGATACTATTTTTTAATTCTGTGAAATATACTGATGAAATTTGGACTGGGACTGCATTAAGTCCATATGACAATTTTGAAATATGGCCACTTTCACTATATTGGTTCTTACTACCCAAGAGCAAGGGATATTTTTTGATTTTCTGGATTCCCCATCCACCTCCTTTTTCAGAATACTGTAGCTTTCAATGTAGAAATCTTTTACTTCCTTTGTTTGATTGACTCTAGGTATTTCCATTTCTTTTTGGAATGCTAGTGTGAAAGATGTTATTTCCCCAATTTCTGTCTGACCCAGCTATCTCCCTTTTTAAGAGAACTAAAAGCCCCTTACTACAAAATTATACACACATGTATGTTTATAGTGGCACAGTTTACCATAGCCAAATCTTAGAAACAACCCGAATGTTCATGAACCGGTGAGTGCATAAAGGAAATTTTTTTATACAATGGCATACTATGCCTCCATAAAGAAGGATAATCTTGAGACATTTCTAGGTAAGTGGACGCACCTTGAGATCACACTTTTAAGTGAAATAAACATGTAAATACTGTATTATTTCTCTGGTGTGGAAAACTGAAAGTGTGGATAAGGAGCAAAATGTAAGGTATTGTCAGGTAGGAAGAAAATGATATTGTCAGGTAGGAAGAAAATGTTCAGATGGGGAGGGGAACAAGAGGCAGTGGAGGGGGAAAGGAAATAAGGGAAAAGCATAACAGTAAGAAAAGAAGGAAAAAATGGAAACGAAGCTTTTGTAAATGGGAAGGGAGGAGAGATTGAAGGGAGAGTAAGGGAATGGGAAAAAAAGAATAAATTATATACAGGTAGAAATTTTCTATGATGTATGTGATCATTATATATACCTAAAATGTATTAGTAAAATCTGATTTATAAAAAAGAAAGATCTGGAAGCGAAAGTAAAACAAGGCAAGACAATTACTGAGTTCATAAAGACAAACACAAGTATCCTTTGTTCCTGGGGTGAGATAAGCGTGCATATGTGTATCTGTTTACCTTCATTTAGATTTTATTTTGGAGGGGTTGAAACAGGGCCTTCATGTAGCTCAGCTGTCCCTGAACTCACTATGTAGCCCAGGCTAGCCTTCATCTCTCAGTAATCCTCCTGCTTCAGCTTCCCAAGTGCTGAGAGTACAGGTGTACAACACTAGGCCTGGCTATTTTCTTTTAATTTGAAGTAGTCTCAGTCAGAAATGTAGAATTCACATACGTTGTCTTGTAACATTCTTAAGTAAAATTTGTCTCACTAAGGGATGAAAAGCCTTACTCTCCTGACCCAGCTTGGGATGGCAGCTGCCTCTACTAAAGTAACCTAAATTGGGACCACTCTGGCTGTCCATGCCAGGGCTACATGCTGCAGGGTAGCAAATGTCTCTGCCATTCTCTTATTTCTTCTGCAAAAAGCATTTTTTCTTTCCAGAATACAAGATCATTTTAAACTTGAATGTACATTGAGAGAACTTTAGGACAAAGGGGCATGTTCCCAGAGTCTCAGTTGACTAAAAAAAAAAGTGTTATGTGAAATATCCTCTGAAAATGAAAGTAAATTCAATCCTTTGCCATGAAGCTGTGTTACATTTCATGTATCCTAAGCAAAATATCACACTGAAGGTACTCTGGGAGCCATGAACATACGTATGTCAAAAATGCTCTTAGAAAATTTACTGCACTAGACATAGCTTAATATCTCCTCTCTTTTGTTGTATTTTGTTAACTTATTTTTTCTGGTATTTATTTTGTAAGAAATGCTAAATGCTAAAAGATTAAAAAAATTTATACAACTTCCTTCTAGTCTTTTCCTTATGCACGAGACATATCTTAAGACAATGGGATTAGTACTTTGTATAGTTATATATTAAAATTATGTATCTTGGATTTCTCCTTCAGCATCCTTTTATCGTTTTCTCATATCCTGAAATATTTTTCCCAGACTTACTTACTTTCTTTCTTTCTTTCTTTCTTTCTTTCTTTCTTTCTTTCTTTCTTCTTTCTTTCTTTCTTTCTTTTCCAGAACCAGGGAATGAACTCAGGCCCTTGCACTTGCCAGGCAAGCACTTATTCTACTGAGCTGATCTCCCTAGCCCCCCAGATTTTATTTCTAATAGTTGCATAACATCCTATTGTTTATTTATAGTCCCCTTTTGGATTTTAACTTCTTGGTAATTTCAACAATCCTGTCAGTGCCACATATTCCGAGGTCCCGATGTCTTTTTCTTTTTGGTATTTTTTCCCCCATGTAGCCACACAGTCCCAAAGACAGACTGCACCAGCCTATGTTGGTGTGCTTTCTTGATGCCTTGTAGCTCACGTTGACCCATATCTCCTGAGCTGTCTGTCTGTCCTCTGCAGAGGTCTGTCTAGACTAATCAGATCTTATGGGACCTCCACATTTTCTGCCACATTTCACTATCCTGTCATGCCCTGGTTTCCTCCCGACCCCTCTGGAGTCCATCCACAACAATGGTTCTCAGTTTGATTTATCATGTTTGCTTGACAAACCCTAATGTTGTGTAGATCTAATTCTGCCTACTCTGTATCTCTGCCTGGGTACCTTACATAGCTTGAGAAGAAAACAACCCAGCCATGCTTATTGATTTCATAAGCAAAACTCAAGTGATCCTCTAGTGCCATATGAATCATTTTTTACTTTTCTTATTCATTTTCTCATCCATTCACCATTTATTTGATATTCCTTTCTCTCTTCACTAGTCTCTATTATCTCTTCCCCGCATTATCATCCTTAGCTACTTTTCTTTCATTATTGGGACAAAATACTGGATACCTAAATTAAGGAAGGCAAGGTTTGTTTAGCTCACAGTTAGTGGATGGTTCAGTCTAGACTCGGCTGGCTCCAAAGCAGAGTGGCACAAGGCAGACGACAGCCATTCATGGCAGCAGAAAAAAGTAGAGGGAGGAGTAGCAGCTGCAGCAGCTAACAAGCCCCTTTCCCTTCCTTACATTGTATGCAGGCTCTCTGCCTCCGGGCAGGGGCAGCACTCATCCCCATAATCCCAGCATTAGATTATGAATTAATTACATACTCTAGAAGCCAGCCCAATGACTGAAGGAGGCTTTGGCAGGGACAACTAGACACAAACTATAACAATCATCTTAGCTGCTCATATGGCATTTTTCTTTACTGAGAAAACTAAAGTAATTAGAAGAGACATTCCACTGGCTCTGAAAATTACTTCCCTGTGATCATTCGTTACATCTTCTTCCTCATATGCTGTTTTCCCACTGTAGATGAGATCTATCTATTTCTAACCAAAGCCAGCCCCCCTTCTCCTGTGCACTGGCCCACCCTTTCTCACGTACTCAAGGATACTGCAGTACTGTCACCATCATCAGATTTATTGCTGAGACATCTATTCTCCAAGTATAGTACAGACACGCTGTTCTCCTACCTCTCCCTCTATGCTAAGAACAGTTTTGCTTATTTGTGTGGATTCTTCGCTGCATGGTGCATTAGAAGGGGTGTCTCTTTGTGCCATTTCTAATTCTGTTCCTTCCTCTCACTTCTCAAGTCTTTCTTCGCAGGCTTTGCTTGCCTCCCTTACTTCACTAACTAGGCTCTTGTCCAGATGATCAGCAGACTCTGTGCTGCTAACTCTGGTGGTCGCTTCTCACTGTTAGGTCAGCTCCTGGACCTACGCACTCTTGGGGTTCTCCCACTGTCCCAGTTACTTCTCCTCAGACTCATTCGCTGGCTCCTGCCCTTCTCCTGACCTCTTAATGTTGGAGATCTCTAGTGTTCAATGCTTGGTCCTCTTTCCTTCTTTTTGTATGTTTGCTTCCTTGGTCATTTCAACTACTTGTTGAACTTTAAAACCACTAAATGGTTAGACTCCTAAAGTGACCTCTTCTGTCCAGCCATTGCCGCTGCTCTCCAGGCTTACATTTGGGTGCCCACCAATGTCTTCACTCAGGGTCTTTGACTGAATGTGTCAAAAACTGAACTGCTGTGGCCCCACTCAGGCACCTGAGAGCTGTCCCCATCTCAGTTGAGGCAAACGCTACCTTCCCAGGGCTGGGGTAACAACCTCCACAGCACCCCTGACCTATGTTTTACAAACCTTACAGTCAATTAATCAGGAACTCCTAGATCCATAGTGTGACTCTTTCTCTATTTTTCAACACTGTCTCTGCTGCTGCCTTTTCTGCTGCTACCAACTTTTGCACCTATTTCTGCTTCCTTCTTCCTACTACCATCTATTTTCAGCACAGATCTCAATGTGACCCATTTAGACCTATATGTTACAAAGTTATTTTTCACTGTCTTTCCAAATGAGGTTTTACTATGTAGTTCGGGCTGGCCTTGAACTGAACTTTGTGGGCCAGGATGGCCTTGAACTCACAGTCATCCTCCTGGCTCAGCCTCCTGAGTCCTGGGATTACAGGATCTTTTAATGTCTCTCAAGTTCTCTTAGAGTGAAGTCAATACTTTTTACAGTGGTATACAAAGTCCCATATATTTTAAAACCACTACCGGTATAATTCTTCTCTCTGCCCGATGTGCTATACTTCACAACCATGGTGGTGGGTTCCATTTCTTGTGCCTCGAATGTGCTAGGCAAACTCCAACCTCAGGGCCTTTGCATTGACAATTTCTGTAGCTTTTATGCAAACATCTCAATAAAGCCTGTCCTGGGCACCCCATATTAAATTATACCTCAATACCTCCTGTTCTTCTGATTTTTCTTATCTCTTCTTGTTCTTCTTTTTTCTCCTCATTATATGAACAATCTTTCTGTATCAATGAGAAGTTTCTAACAAGTTACATCGTTTGATTTACATATTATGTCCACATCTATTATCACTTTTATTACCTGAACTATAAGCTCCTGTAGTCTTTATTCTGTTTACTGGATATTCTAAATTCTGAGCACGGTGCCTGTCACACAGGCAATTATAAATATTTCTTTAAAATATTTTTAACAAATAAGACTATTCTTGAACAAAAGGCGCATGTTTTAAAGATACACTCAGTTTTATTTTAGTGAATATTTGTTATGAAAATTCTGCTTTCTGAATTAAAATACAATTTATTTTTATTTTTATTTTTTGGCAGAACTGGGGTTCAAACTCACGACCTTGCACTTGCCAGGCAGGCACTCGTGCCACAGAGCTATCTCCCCAGCCCCTAAAATACAACTTCTTATTTCAGCCTGGATCATCTTATTCCAAGCCTCACCTTTCCACTCTTTCAGGGAAGATGACTTTCAAGAATGTGTTGACAACGGAGAAAGTGAGATAGACCAGCCAAGTACTCTGAAAAGCACAGCAAAGACTCAGGGTACCCATCTGGATATTTCAGCTACAAGAATCCCTGAAGCCCTGTCATCCAGTGGGATACATACCTCCCCGCAGAAGCACGTTTGCCTGTGAACTGCAGCGTGGATGGTGGTGGGTTAGGATGGGCATGGTAGCAGGTTGGAGTGTAAAGGAAGTGGATAGTAAAAAGGCAGGGAAAACACTGTGCGAGAAAAGGCATTGAGTGTCTGTCTCCAAATATCCATACCTGTAGGTGACATGTAGGAAATGACCCTGTTTTTCCAGCTGAGAAAATGGTGCTAGGTATTTACTGTACTAAATACACAGCATGATCGTAATGTTACTTTGGTCTGAAATACTGTAGAGTCTTATCACTAGGTTGGTTTGCCTTTAAGCTACACTAAGTTTGCTTAAACTTCTCCCCAACCTCATGATGGATACAAGCCTGAGGTAATTCTGCTCACTACTCACTACTGTTCTGGTGGGGAAAACCAGTGTGATTTTAAAGAGATACTCTCCAAGCATGAAAGCACTTGAATCCAGTTAAGGAGACAGGAGGAGGGGCATGCCTAAACAAATGCTTGAGCTAGTCAGGGTTCACTCAGAACGTAGTTCTGAGTGAGTTTTTCCCAAGGGAGTGTTTTGCTAAAGAAAGCCCTGTCCTGTAGAAAAGGGGAGCAGAATGGCCTTGTAGGAAATTAGTTGTATATAAACACACTGTTTTGCAGACTTTTAAAAATCGTTTTCTCCTGGCCTGCTTTAACTACTCTCTTAGTTAATTTTCTTGTTGTTGGGACAAAATACTGAACACTCACAAGGTAAAGGAGGAAAGGTTTACTCCAACTCACAGTTTATAGAGACTTCAGTCCATAATCATCTGGCTCCAGAGCAGGGAGGGAAGGCAGAAGAGCAACAGTCCATCAGTCCATAGCAGAGCAGGCAGGAGGCAGCCAGTGGTCAGTCTCGCTTTCCTTTGTAATCTAAGCCAGGCTTTAAGCCTATTGGTTAGTGCCACCCCCCACCCAGGGCTGGCCTTCCCATTATCCACACCCAGAACTTTGCTAAACCAATCAGTGAACTAATTTACTTATTACACCCCTTTAATCCATAGCCACACATCCTAAATTCAGCCGCCTATGAAAAGTTCCACCTATGAGTGCTGGAGACTTTAGCAGAACATCTAGATACAAGCTGTAACACAAGTTTCCTGTTAGGTTTTACCCTAGCTGGCCTGAAGTATTGAGAAGAATTTTCTTTTTCTTTTGTGTTTTTGAGGCAGGATTTCACTATGCACTTCAGGCTGACCTTGAACTGACTTTGTAGGCCAGGCAGGCCTTGAGCTCACAGTGATCCTCCTGGATAAGCCTCCTGAGTCCTGGGTTTGCAGGTAGGTGCCACCACATCTGGCTCCTAAGAACAAATATTTAGTGGAAGGATGATTGGTGAGGGAATTAAGCAACCTAACCATACTTCTTTCTTAATACTATCCACATTTTATTGATTTTTGGGAAATAAGAAAGTTAAAAAAATTCTTCAAGCCTCATCAAGAACAGTATGTAGCCAGGGGTGAGGACAGTTTTCTCAGGAGAGCAGAGAAAGATCATAAATAAGGAAAGAGATATAGAGAACGCTAGAATGGGTATGTGTGGTGGGGTGATAGTATAATTTATAACAGAAGAGCCAGCCATAATTTTACTGAGAAAGAAAATTTTAAGCTAAGATCCACAGGAAATGAGGCCATAAGTGCTGGCAGTAAAGAGCCAGGGGTGGAAGCATGTGTGGTGGTTTTTAAGAATATCAGGCTGCCGTGTGGCTCCAGCTGGGTGAGACGGCTCTGTTTCTTCTTGTAGAACTCAGTACCACGTGACGTGTTTATTGTCTTCCTCAGCTAGAGTGGTGCCTAGCATAGAGTAGGCGTTGTGATGGGTGCTGTGCTTTGCCATTTAGCTCCTCTTTCAGGAATGAAGGTTCCCAAGAGCATGGCCAAAAGAGAGCTTTTGCCTATCAACCTTCACTGGAGATTGTGTGCAGCCAAGAAAATTTAACATAGTCACCCTTCCTCCTGTTCACAGAATTGATCATACAGGAGTTGAAAAGTCTAGCTACCATGCTCCAACCTGAGACAGATCAGAAGGACCACACAAGCTCGGGATTCCTCATGGAGACTACATCAGAAGGCAATTTAAGAGTGAGAGAAGATAATCTCCAACAATTATTATTATTATTATTATTATTATTATTATTAGTAGTAGTAGTAGTAGTAGTAGTAGTATTTATATTAGTATTATTTAATGTATTTAGTACAGGGTCTTACTACACAGGTGGAACTCATAGAGATTCTCCTATTTTCAGCCTTCCAAACACTAGGATTACAGGAACAGGCCACCATACCCAGTCTCAATTACTGTCTCAGTGTGCCCAAGGGCAAAGCTGGCACTAAACCCCGGGGATCAAGCCCCAACCCCTGCATCTGCCTAAGCAGGCACTTTAATCCACTAAGCTATTTGGCCTGCCCCTCCAGCAATGATTAGACTTTCAGTCAAGGGTATTCTTCTATTCCAAGATCACAACTGTCTTTGTTAGAGAATAGGCTCTGACATATGGGATGAGGATTTGAACACTGAAGATGCAGTGTGGAGTATTCTCCAGTTCTCATGAGGCAAATACTCCTACCATGACCTGTTTGAAGCCACCAGTGTGACATGAGCATCCAGCATTTCCTCTAGGCAGATGCAAATGACCTTATTAGTAACCAAATAATTAGAAAATGATGACATTTGAGTATTAGTCGCCTTTTTAAATTTTTCACTTAGTCACAAATTTGTAGACTTTTATTATAAGAATGACTGATTTTACATCCAGTCCCCCAAAAATTTGAAAACCAAACAATCAGCTCTCAAGAACTGGAGCAAACTAGGTATAGAATTCTAAGAAGTCAGCTGCAATCTGTGAAGAACTAGTACGTTAGGACTATGCATTTTCTTTACATAGTCAACGTTATATCCATGAGAATGGTAAATTGTCAATAGATGAACTGGTTATACTGATCATTTTGCCAATATCTGTTTTGGCATTGCTGAATTTAAAACTGTACATAACATTTTGAGGGAGAACATTTGCATATGCAAAAATTAATTCAACTCACTTAAACAAAAGAACTCAAGTATTATCCCCCTTGCACCTCAATTTTGCCAACGACAATGCTTTCTGAGTAGTAAGATCCCTGCAGTTGTTTAGGGATTATTTTACAATGTGACAAAAGATTACAATATAAAATTTGTTCCAATTAACATTCTTAAAATGTTTGCCTGCTGGAAGAACTATTTTTTTTCTTTTCTTTTCTTTGTTAGGGCATGGATTTTCTTGTAACATGTTTTCCTATATTAAGCCCTCTCTCTTATTAGAGTGAGATCGAGCCAGGGAACTTGGATTAAGACAAATTAACATGGCAATATTTTCATGTTGCAGAACTAAAGCTTGGATAATGATCACATTAGGCTTATTTGTTATTATCATATATTCTATTTTAACATTTTTTCACTGACCATGAGAATTATTTATTTGCTTATTGCTTCATTACCTTAACAAGCATTTATAGAATGACTACTTTGCGTATGGTATTGTGATATCAGTATCGGAAGAGTTTAAAATCAATTATCTAGAAATACCATACCTAATTTGTGGCATCTGGTACAGATCTTTAGGCTATCAGAAGCAGGGTTAGGACAAGATAGATAAGAGCTATATATTCCTACCATTTGGTTAAGGGAGAAGATGCAAAATTAGAAACAGAACAAAGAGAATGAACGAATAAATTTAGCAAAACATCAAACCCTGCCATTTCCCATTTTTAAGAGATATGAATTGGTCACAGCTTCCCCAGCACCTTGTATTGCCGTTCGAGGAAGCAAAGGGAGAAGCCGACCTGGGGTCCATCCCTACCAATGGTTAGCAAGCCAGCGCTTCCAAGTAATGCCTTACTTTCTGCCCACGCCTTTTTCTTCCCAGCCCAGGATCTTTAAGGAAGATGCCCTGAAAAGAAAATATAGAGAAAGAAGATGAAGGAAGGAAGGTTGCTGCAGGGGCTTTTTCTCCAGACTGCAGAGGTGATTTTGTGCAGTGCTGCTGTGAAACTCCATGCAGATAAAGCAAAAGCGAAGAGGAATAGCCAGATGCATTTTCCATTGTTTTCCAAGATTATCAACATGTTAATTTCACTTTAAAAATTATACTAATTTGTAAAAATTCAGGCACATCTTTCTTCTGGTATCTATAAAATCTACTACAGCCTAAAAAATAATGAGGCTTTGGGCTAAAAGAGTCACTGACCCTATTATTAAGGCTGTTTAAAGATTGATTTTATTCAACTAAGCAAGAAAGGGATGGAAAAATGCCACAAGCTAACATTGGCCGTTGCCTACATCAAGAAGCCTTTTCAGCTGCTGTTCTTTTCTGCCGGTGGCTCTTCTGACCCAAATCTTCTTCCCCAATATTAGTTCTACTGAGAACACAAAGTAACGGAGGCTTTCCCAGAGACACTTAAAGAAAACAGCTCTCTGTATCATGCTCCGTCGCAGCACCCGTTAGTTGCTTCGTAGCAATGATGTTTCCCCCACGTTTATTCATTCATTTTCTCTGTTTGCTTGCTAATTTTGTGTCTTCTCTTTTAACCAACTGGCTGGAGAGTGCAGCTCTTATCTACCTTGTTCATGTCTCTGTCCTTTGTGTATGAGGCACATAGCAAGACCTCATGACTCATTTGTAAAGAATACATATACTTCTATATGAAGGGATACCTTTAATTGCTCTGGGTTTCTATGTCATAGTCTTAATGGTGAGTCCCATGATGGACTCCAACATGTAGATTATTCATGCTTGGCTTAGATGCTTAACATTCTGAATGCTGAGCTTGCTACTTACTGATTGTCATGGTTCATTTAAAAACATCAAGGGGCTTATTCTATGGTCACTTTTGTTTTAGACATTTGTAGGCCAGGATTTTCTTGACTAGTATCTCCATCTTTTGAAAACATAAACTTTGCTGGTATGTAACACTTGTTCATTTTATCTGAACTGGTAATTTGAAATTAGAAGCAAGGAGGTGGCAATGTAGCTCAGAGGAGCAACATCTGCCTGACAAACGTAAGGTCCTGAGTTCAATCCCCAGTATACCCCCCTCAAAAATTAGGAGCAGCCTTGCTTAGCTATTTATCTTGTGCATAATTTGGACCCTATCTTTTATGGGCTGAGTAGGTGTTAAGATATACAAATGATTATGAACTCTGTGACTTAAACTTCCAAGGAGACATTATTTTTATAATCACATAAATGAGTTTGGGCTCAGAGGTTTGGGGAGTTACTAAAATTTAATCTAATCTAACTGAGAAATTATATTATTACTGGCAAAGTTGTTTGAAGTAAGCAAATCCTAATTATTTCTTTCTTCACAGTCTTTGATAATTCAAAGACCAACATATACTTACTTCCACTGGTAGAAAATAAATATTTCCTAGTGTCAACCACATAAAAATACTAGAGAAATATATATATATATATATATATATATATATATATATATATATATATATATATTCTAGGATCCACTCTTAACATCTCTTGTCTTCCTGGCCAAGCACGTGATTGCAGAGGAATAGTAAAATCATTCCTTAGTGAAGGTTTCTAACTTTGCTTTGGTTAACTTCCCTGAATTCAGTTGGTATGAAGCAGTACTGTTTAACAAACTCTACCAGGGAACTTGATTATAACCAAATGACCACAACCAAATTTCTCATTCATTCGTCTTTCCCACATCCCTCAGTTCTCTCCTTTCCTTGGTCTACCAGCAGGAACCGTAACCCTTACCTCCTTCACTCACGTCATGTCCTTCAAACACGTTTCAGTCAATAACTTCACAGAGTCTGGTCGAGTGAATGATGGTAAGCAATTCTTTATCACATCCTATATCCATGCCCTTTGTCTTCTGGTTTTGCATCCTCCTCTACCCAATTCAAAATGTTCATCTTCGCTTCTTCACTTGGGACTCCATTGTGTGTTTTGCTTTGGTTGTTGGGATGTTAGCGGATGTGATGCAAAGAACAGCTTGCCTGTGCTTAGGTGCCTGAGGTTGCCCATTGCAGTGTCTTTGCCATCACCCTGACAAGAATGTGTTCTGAATAGCCCTGTGGGACCGAGGAGGATGAAAGATATGTGATGAGGATCTGGCTTGCAGACCTGCAGTGTAAAGCTAAACCAGCCCAGCTAACTCACTGATCTGTGAGAATGAAATAATATTCTTTTTGCACTGAGTTTTGAGGTTATTATTTATACACCATTACTGTGGCTAAGGGTAATTGGTACAAGATGTAACTTTCCGCAGGAGAGCCAATGTTTGCATCTTTATGCAAAGTAGATTAGCTACTTTTCTCAATTGTCCCCATTCCAAGAGTAGCATTTTGGCTCTATCTTTGCATAATAACAATGCATGTTAGAAGCTGTCTCACCGTAAGGCACCATTTTTAAAAGCCATATTTCCCTTACTAGGGGGAAGACGTTAAAATCTAGCTGAGTCTTTTGCCCCACATTAAAACTCGAATTTTCCAAAAAGACAAGACAAATGAGTGGTCAGCTTTCTTTCTGATGAAGTACTTCTCTGTCAATATGCTCTTCATTTATGAGAGTGTTCCTTAGATAAAAATTCCCCTAGTGCATCTGACTCCTGCCACCAGGCTCTCCATCCCTTAAGAGCAGGTATGGGTCACATCTTATCTGTATGTTTCCAGCAGAAACTCCAGTGCTTGGCTCACTGCCCTTGGCCAACAATTGCTTGTTAAGTTTCTTTATAACTAAATGCGGGTTCTACAGTGACCCACATGAGAAGGAAAAGCCTGAGGACTGGGTTAACTTTAGAGAAGTTTGAGAGAAGCAGCACTGATGATACTGCAAGACTGGGGAGGACTTGTGCTGATAGGGAAGAGACTGGAAAATATTTGAAGTAAAGGCAAAATATGCCAAATGAGATGCCTGAGAAGCACAAACTCACTTGGAACAATTGACTTGTTCATATAATTTTAAATAAACCCAATTATAAAAAGGGAAGGTATTTATGATGAGCTCAAAGACTAACGAACATGAATAATATTTCTTGAAAATATTGAAGAAAATATCCGCACAATGGAGCTTTGCCAAAACACAAAGCAAACAAAAATCCCCAGCTGTTTTCTTTTCACTGGTATTTTGAAAACTGGTGAGCAGGCACATTCCAACTCTAGTTCTGTTCCTACCTTAATCCTCTTGCTTCTAGTTCCCCTAAAAATTCCTCTGAGATTTGCTTTAATCTCCATCAGCATTCTGTATCTCATTATTCCTTATATCTCTGACTTAATGGGAGAGATGAAATGAGTTCAACGTATTCCATCTACTATTTGTCTTTCAGCCCCACTGTATTGGTTTAGATGGTCCAAGTAATTGCTGCTATCATTGTTTTTAATTACTAGCTATGTCATTATCAACAGTGATGTTAGTAATAGCAAGTCAGACAGATTATCTCAATTGCACTGTGAAGTTGGCACCAAATTTAAGCTTATATTTCTGTTGAGGAAACTGAGGCTTAGAAAGATTAAGTGATTAGGGGATTAAGCACCA
Organism: Capromys pilorides; assembly: GCA_004027915.1. NCBI lineage: Eukaryota > Metazoa > Chordata > Mammalia > Rodentia > Capromyidae > Capromys > Capromys pilorides. Next base: position 120 of record PVKN010005494.1, on the reverse strand, counting down.
AGTCACACTGGGAGTGATAACCCCATGACTCAAATTTAGATTCATGTCATGCTACTTTTAAAAATATTTTATTAGTGTATATTAATAATACATGATGTGAGGTTTGTTTGGGGTATATAC
>PVKN010005493.1:0-24881 GCA_004027915.1 Capromys pilorides | reverse complement strand
GATGGCTCCGGAGGCGCCTTCCTCTCCTCCTTGCCTTTCCCTTCAGTCCTCAGTAAGCGATCCAACCTAAAAGCCTGCCAGCGGTCAGAGGGAAGGTGGGCTGCCCCGAGGGGCGAGCGCAGCAGGGGCCCGGTGTGCTGTCGCGGAATCACGGGGTGAGCGCTCTCCCTGCAGTCCAGGGAGTCTGCGTGCCCCGGGGCAAACCCTAATCATGGCGGGTGAAATAAACGATAAAAAAAAAAAAAGAATTTAAAAATGTGTCTCATATTATCAATAGGGAAAATAATATGATTAAATTGACGAAGATGTCAACTGCAGCTGCTTTACGAGTTTGTCTCATAGAGGATAACTGTCCATTCTGTATTGGAAAATTTTCAGTTTCTCTATTAAGAAATTGAAAAGTTTCTCAAGTGAATAATGTGGATCTTTAAATGTGAAATATGTGATTCGAAGGGCAGGCGTCCTGAGAGCCTTTCACCTAGAATTCCCCTCAGAACCTCACCGACACTACTGGGCAGTTTGGGGCCTTCCCAGAGCCTGCGTGCTTCCACGCCAGTGGCTGCTGCAACTGGCCAGAGGGGCGCTTGGTGGGCTCTGGGGGGAAGGACTTCACGGGGAAGGAGAGGCAGGCTGCATTGTGTGATTTCTAGCTCTCGAGAAACAAGTGACCTGAGAACAGCAACTTCACCGCAGCTCAAAGGCAGCGTAGGCAGAGTGGGGCTGATCCCGCACGTCATTTGTCTGCACCTCTCCGGTTGTGATTTCCATCGTCGTCTTCCGGATCTGACGGACCTGTTGGTGCTGAGCGTAAGAGGTCTTCCATATCTGATTGCTGCGTTTTTTAGTAAAGCCAACATGGAACAGTCCAAGCAAGTAACCATTGATAGTCTTGACATCCACATGAGCTTTGATCATGGTCTACTACTTTTTGGCCATGGAACACATTTTGTCATGGGTGCGGTCCACGCTGTCGAAGTTAGTCAGACAGCTTTTGCCCTGAACATCTTCAGTAATTAGCTAGAGTTTTCTAAAGGCTGCTTCACCATTCTGCAGATTGGCAAGGCTCACTTCAAACACACAACCTTTGAGCCCCTGAGATGCAGTTTTGGTTCCTTGAGTTCTGATGACGAGTGTTTTTCCAATATTTCTTAGATCATAGGAAAGGCAGTAAGAGCTGAGCATCCGGGTTTTATTAGCAGGCCTCTGTCCCAGCCAGCGCTAGCCACGTGACCTAAGCGTGTGGTCTTCCTCACATTACTTGCTCTGAGGTAGGGTCAACTGGAACATAATGCACCCTTCATCCAGGCATGAGGCTACTGCCTGAACTTGACTAATTACAGATTGAAGATGGTTTTGAGGCTGCATGTCCTGCTCCTTGGGGGTGACACCATGTGATGCAAAGAGTGGCTCTGAACCCCTTCAGTCGGGGCCCTGCACTCCTCCTTATCACCCAGCTGGTACGTGGTCCCCTTCCTGATCATAGAATTCTCATCCACAAAAATAACTGCCTGAGATGTTGCCTCACAAATACAAAGTACATACAAAAATCATGTTTTTACATGCTTCATGGTATAAGGCAAAGACAAATATTAAGTGTCTACTATTTTCTCTGGGAAGGAGTCGGTAGGCAGTGGGGCGCCAGGGCTGCATTGCCTGGGTGTGGATTCTTAATGGCCCTGAAACAGGCAAACACAGGCCCTTAAAGTTCCTGCTCTCACTCTGAAATCTGGGCACGCCACCTTAAGCGCTTCTGGTGTCTCCGCCATAGCCATTTTTATCTTCTTCCTTGCTAACGAACCCCTAATTAAGTTCATGGTGGCCGTATGCCCAGCCTAAGCAATAAAATTCCCGAGCCTCTTTTTTGACTTTGTGACACAATCTTTAATGAAACTCTAATGCTAGAGGCTCCTCAGAGGTTCAGAGAAGGCTTCTCAACTGCTGACAAAGTCAGCAGCCTTTACCCTCTGCTCTCATCTGATACGGAGGTGGTCGGGGAGGCCAGTAGCCAAGGCCCCACCCCACGGACACACAGACGCCATAGCCGGCGCCACAGGCTTCACACAGAAAGAGCTAGAGCGGGGACTCGGAGAAGCCACTGAGGTTAAATTTTGTTCTCGTCGAGCTGCATGCATGTGGTAAATGATAAAATGACTTTAGGAAGTGACAAATCTCTCACGTCGCCCCTGACGTGCCATGGCAGACCTCAGCAAACATTCCTTCCTCCCTTTATTTCCTGCTACTTCAGAGAACACGCATGGATTTGGGTCAAAATTAGTTAAATTGCTCTGTAGCTCCCTCGGTAATGACTAGAATGGGGGTTGAGCTGGGAGCAAAGCCAGATGGGAAATGGAGGCACTGGGGCCAGAGGAAGGCGGTGGTCCCCACAGGGAGCAGGCCCTGGCCGCACACACACACACACAGCCCTCTCTCTACAAAACAGGTTCCACAGGGTAACTTAAACAGGTTGAGGTGGGCTGGAAATCGTAATCGTGCGGGACCGGGCCCCAAGGACGTCTGATTCTGATCACTGTTGCAATTTAGATTGTTTCCTAAGGAAAACAGCCATGTCTTTAGTATACTTTGTCTCGTGAAATGTATTTTGAGGAAACACGCACGTTTTGTCTTTCAGTGTACATTCTAGGTTCCTTTAAGACTTTAATTTTAGGCTGGTGACAGAGCTCAGTGGCACAGGGCCTGCCCAACAAGGACAAGGTCCTGAATTCAATTCCTGGTGTATATATATAAAAAAAGACTAATTTTTCCATAAAAAGGGAAGGAAAAATATACAACTTTTGTGTTCTTTGCAAGATATCTCTTTGGTGAGTTTCCAAACACACAAAGAAAATATAGCTGCCAGCGCCTGAAGAGATAGCCAGACGCCTGCTGCTGGGCTGTGGATTGGGGTGACCGCTTCCTTCTGAGGCCCTGCAGGCAACCTCAGGCGCGAGCACTTAGAGGTCAGCGGAGGCCTGGGAGCCTGGGCTCCCGGCCCCACTTGGCCTCCTGGTCCTGTCTCTCCTTTTTGTCCCAGAATTGGCCTAATGTTGGTGGGTTGCTCAACCTCTCTGCACCTCATTGTGTCCAAAGGTAAGAAGAAAATAAAACCCAACCCACACCGCGGGTGCGGAGCAAGCAGCTAAATGAGATTAAACCTCCCGCTGCTCTGGTTTCCTCTCCACCCTGCACTTCTGGATGTCTCATGGGTGCGTTTCCCTCTCTGACAGTGATGGCGGGCACCAGTGGTGGAGCCAGTGTAGGGTGCCATCGTTTCAAACAGAGTGACCAGTGTGAACACTGACACTGAGGGTGGCACTTTCGGTGTGCCAGGCCCCCGCAAGTACAACAACCTCAAAGTCACTTTCTGCGTGGATAAATTGCTCACACGCGTGCGCATACACGCATGGACTGGGCAGTTCTTGAACACTCACAGTGTTCTTGCATTTGCAGTGCTCTCGATGACTGCTAAGTGCTGTAGGGCTGAGAAAACTGGGACGCAAAGATCCTCTTACAGGAGCCTGGCTTTCAGTCTGTGTCCCACGAACGACTAGGCGAGTCTCCCTATGTGCCTTTGAGCTGCCCTTCATACCTTTTCTTTCGGGTACAAAACACGCCTTGTGTACTTCTCATAGGTAGTTTTGGGACAAGATAAAAGACTAAGCATACAATTAATTTGTATGCTTTTATCCAGGGACTATCACTTGTCCTTCTACACACACACACACACACACACACACACAGAGTAATGGAGTTAGTAGCTCTGAGCAATGTATTTAATCTTTCTGCCAATAGTTAACCAAGGAAGTTTGGAGGTGGTGACCCGGGTTTAGGCTTTTCCAGAATTCCCTCAGGTCTTCTTCAAGCCACATCAAAACAAACAAACATGCAAGGTTAATGCAAATGCAACTTCCAGGAAGAGACCGTACCTGCTAATTTCACCCCAGTTTCCCATCTACACATCTAGATCTGTACTGTTCACCCCCATGTATTTGAAATATACATCCAGTCAAAATACTCATGCCTAGAACACAGATTAAATTCCAAATATTTGTGAATGTTAACTAGCTTATTTTATCTGACAGAAATATTTAAAATTATAATTTGTATCTTGATACTGTGTGAGATCACGATCTTTGTCTTCTCAACATTGTACATTCTACAGTCTTGTAGTGATTATTTTTTTGTCATGTAGAAGGCTCATTTTAATACCTGATAATATCTCATTTCTTTTATGTATAACGTCTTTTTTGTGTATCAAAGCAAAACAAATTGATGGCAAGGTCTAGGCAATTTGGCACTTGGATGATTTCAAAACTTGATTTTAATTTGCATGCAAAGAATTTGTTCAGTGGGAAGGAGAAACTGGGATGAGGAAAAAGACAAAAGAAAGAAAGGAGAAAAGACATATTCATGTCTGTGTGCAGGATAATTTGAGTGATCACACTGCCAATTTCGGCTGGGCTTTTGAAGGGAGCGGTTAATGCTTCATATTTTTTCCTTTTATTCTTCTTTTTCTTTTCAATTTCTTGTAACTTTTTTGTTGTTTTATTTTTTAAAATCAATTTTACATGTTTATATCTGGTAATCTAAACAACTCATTTGAAGATAACATGCAATACAGCAACCATTGTTGAATTCCTATTCCTCCTCCTCCTCCTCCTCCTCCTCCTCCTCCTCCTCCTTCTTCTTCTTCACCAAGGATAGAACTCAGGATCTTGCACTTGCTAGGCAGGCACTTGTGCCCCTGAGCTATATCTCCCCAGCCCCCGATTACTTTCTTTTAGTGAAATTTTGTGTTGCTTATAATGCTGTTTTTTTTTATTATTACTATTTTGTATTCTTTAAGAAATAAAAAAATGCATGTAAATCAAATTGATCTTCTATTTGATACGAATATATACTAGGTCCAGATATATACAGATATATACTATTTTAGAATGAAAAGGATTTGCAAAGTTCTACATTATTTACATTAAATATAAAAATAATGATTTTTGAAAATGCCACGTGCAATTCCCATATTTAGAAAGAAGTCATTTTTTGTTATCATTAAAAAATTCCAAATAACAAGTTATACAGTGTGGAAAAGTAAGATCCCAAGAAGTTCAAGGAATTTTGTGTTAAATACACTCTTTTCCCTTTAGGCTGTCTCATTCCAGGAGCTGCTAATGTCAGTAATGCAATTAATAAGGGGAAAGCGCGAGCCCTGAGCCCACACAGAGTATTGCACACTCATGTGCTGACCCAGTCAGGCAGGGCTCAGAGAAGCCCCAGATCACGTGGCTCAGGCCCTCTTCTCCCCATGTGTAGAGTGGACTATTTCCTTCAAACCAATAGTATATCCTGTTCCCAACCTTCCAAGTTCTCCTTAGTTCAAACCCTAGACCAGGGGATCATGGAGTCTTTTGGTGGAAAGGGACACAAAATTTATTTACTCCAAATTCTTCTTCAGTGCTTCAATTCTTCCTGTACCCAGTGGGCCCCATGGTTGTCTGGGCAGTAAGCAGAAACCCCCTCAGGAAGAGTTCATTACCTAGGGGGCCATCTGAGTCCTTTTTATTTTTATTAATTTTAATGCAAAAGAAATACCATGGATTCACTTTCAAAGCAGGTTAGTAGGACAGATATAATAATTAATACATTGCATATTATTGTCTTCATAGTAGTTATTCAGAAGACAGAATGTAGACATAATATCTTGTCTAAACAATATTAATAGAAACCTTTTTTCTCACTGAAGTAAGAGTAAGTAGCTGTATATCTACCCTAACTATTTTAGATTTACATATATATATATATATATATATATATATTACTAAAAATGGTCTTTCACTTGTATCTGCCTTTTTCATTTTGTTTTGTCAGATTTGGGTGTTCCATTGCTGTTAGAGAAGCTGTACTTGGAGAAGTCTTTAAAGGTTCTTTTCATACTTGACACCAGTTCAAATACTGTAGGTACTTAAGTTCAGCAAAATAACCCAACATAGTCCAATAGTCCATAACAGTGGTGAGTTATCAGCAGAACTGGCAATTGCCAGAAGTTGTTGACTTGAGCCTTTTATAGCTCAGCATATACCTCATTGGTATGCTTTTCTGCTGGATGGTTAAGACCAAGGTAAAACAAAACCTATATAACTAAAAATGTAACTTTTGTATCTGGCAAGGTCAGTCAGGATTTGCAGGAAAACCATGTACAGTAGCTTGCAGATCTTTTGTCAGTTTCAGCCGTCTGGATGAGTCATGGCCATTGCTTGACCAATCTGCTCTCTGTGAAGCCTAAAGAACTTTTTCTCTCCAGGTGACCCTCCTTAGGTCAATACATTATTGATCACTTTCCTCTCTGGCCCCATAGTCTCCTCTGACAGAAGATTTGGGACACCACTAGTTACAGGACGTCACAGCACAGGCTCTCTTATGTCCTTAGTCTTCATTAACCTTGAAGGGCTAGGGCCAAAATATTGGCTATCCTTGTAACCCTTCTTTTTCTCTAATTTTTGGTCTGTAAACTTCAGTTGTTCACAATTCAGAAGACAAGTTTAATGACATTATTACCCTATAACAGAGGCTGTTGAGCTTAACATCACCAACTGTCTGAATATCAAATGCCTTAGATGTAACAAAGAAGTGGTATTTTCCAAAAATCATTGATATTCTAAACTTTAAATCCCTATAAAATGTAAAAAAAAAAATTACACATTTTTATGTGGAAATTTAGCAATCAAACCACAGACTCCATCTGAGTCCTGGGGTGGCCTCACTCGGCAAGTTGGTCAGCATATCAGCATTTGCTTTTTTCTGGGTTCCTTTGGCTGCTCCTCTTCTTCCTTGGATCCCACTTTCTTCCATGTTTGAGGAAACAATTACCAGTCATCAGCCATCTGACAGATCTACGTCTGGGTCATCAGGAGGCCATGAAGAAATGGACTGAGAAGAGGAAGGGCCACCCTGGGTCTGAGTGTTCCATTATGAAGAAACTCAGTGACGCTGGTAGATGGAAACAGGCCGCCCAAGCTAGTCTTTCACTGGGCAAAGCCTGCAAAGAGGCTTTGATTATTTATTGATTAATACAGGGCTTAAGCAAACAATGAAATGAAACAACGCTGCAGACATTTCCTTGAGCACTGATTTCTCCATCTGAGGTTGGCATATTTCCTTGAGACAGAAATTGCTTTGTTCTTGCTGGTCCAGATAGCTTGGCTCACCACGCAGTGATGGAAAATATGAAATAAGCCGAGCAGACTGCAGCCCTTCTCCAGGGGTTTTCAATCCTGACTTATTATCTTGGTGCTTTGGAAATGCCAGCACAACATACCTTACCCTGGACAGTTTTCAAATAACAGAAATTTTTCTGGCAGTCCCGAAGGGTGCAGAGTTTAAGATCAGGGTGCCGACAGCCTAGGTGCTGAGTGCCATTCGGGTCCTCAGCGAGGTCCCTGCTGCACGTCTGACGTGGTAGAAGGGAAAGGCTTCTCTAAGTCCTTTGTTAAGATCCTTAGTCCCTTGCGGCAGTCCCTTGATGAAGTCCACACCTTACTGCTTTCAAGATAGATGTTAGTATCCGTGTTTCGGGAGCCACACTCAGGTCACGGGGGCTGAGCTGCAGAGCCGAGGAAGAGCTGCTTGGGGCTGACGCACTTGTCCTGTGACACTTGGACAAGATGGCAGAGGGCCCCTGCTGCCCAGACTCTGCTGTTCAGGCTCCTGTCTGTGCTGCAGCTACTTGGTAAGTTTCTAATGAACTCCACTTCCCTTCATCTAATTCCCTTAATGAAGTAATTCTGACTGCTGCAAAAAGATTGCTCTGCACTGAGAGCGCCGTGCTTTCACGCCATGAAGCCGTGGATGGACCACATAGTGTATTTGGAAGATTAGGTTTAGAGAAAGAGGTAGAGATTTAAGGATGGATCTACTTGGAAACAGGGGTGCAAGGAGGAAGGGAGCAAGGGAAGGAGGGAGATAGACAGAGAGGCTAAAAGAAAAATTCTGATTGGTCATCTCATGCAAACTTTTCAAGACGGGCATGGTTGCACACTCCTGTAATTGTGCTATAATCCACTTGGGAGGCTGAAGCAGGAGTATTGATGTGAATTTGAGACCAGCTTGGACTACAACGCGGGTGCAAAGCCAGCCTGAACTGCATAGCTTGACCCTGTCTCAAAAGGACAAAAACAAAAACAAAAACAAAAGCAAAGACCAAAGCCTTTTCAAGAACTGAGAAGTGAAGACATCATAGAATTGTGTTCTTGATTTTCCACTCCTATCTCTGTTTTGATAGAAGGTGAGGCTGCTATCTGAAAGCCACCACAGGCCGGAGCTGAAGCTGAAGTCCTACTGAGTCATGATTAAGCCCGCCTGGACACAAGACACCCCCCACACCTTTTAATGGAAGTGCAGCTCAGGCTGAGTAATTCTGATTTCTCAAACGCAGCATCCGAAAAACAACATAAAAATAAGTAATATCCAAACACAGTGAATGGTTACAGTAGCTCCAAGTCGGAAAACTTATTGTTCTTGTTGCATCTAACACCCAGGAGTAACCCCTTAAAAGAAGAAGGAAAAATTGATAATGTTCAGCATGTTAATCTGACTCATTTTACAGTGTCTGTACGAACTGGAGTAGCGGTTGGCCTCTACTGATGACAAAGGGGGAGCACGACCCTTAACTATGAAAATGTGTGAACATCTTTTAGGTTAGAGGAAGGAGATTTCAAGTACTAATCATGCTGCTGAGTGAGCCCTTAGTGGTGTACAGTGCAGTGAGTGTGACAAAAAATAAAGAAAGACATAAAAGTAAATTTAAAGATTGGAACAGAAGAGTCAAAAGTATAATTAGATGCAGATGACAGTATGATGCACTTAGGATTTCAAAGAAAATCAGCAGAAAAGCTGCTGAAGCTAATTGGAAAATGTAAATAAAATTCCTAGCTACGCATCCAATGTGTGTAATCAAGAACGGCCCTCTATTCCAATAACCAGCATAAAATGCACAGGAAGATGAGGCCTCTACAGCATTACCAAAAATATACTCACATATTAGAGAATTAAACTAATAAAGAATAGACAATCATTTTAAGCAGATAAAAATGTACGCCCTATTAAAGACTTATGGGAAGTCCTAAATACTTTCTATATTTGTGGATGAAACTGTTTACCCTCATAAAGTGGTGACCTTTTTGCCCCTAATTTAATCAAATAATCCAGTGAAATTTGTTGAAATCTTCAGTGAAATTTTAGGGGGGACTTAGAAAAATATATTTGATTTCTAACAAAAATTGAGATGAAATTTAAAAGTAGAAGCAAAGTTGGGGTTGGGTGCCCAACCTTGCCGTCAGGTGGTGGGGACCTAGGTGCTCTGCAAGCTTGGACACACCCTGGGCCCCACTGTTTTACTCTCATGCTTCTGCAAGGAAGTTTCCAGGCCAAAACTCTGGGATGGAAGCTCAGGCACAAACCAAGAGCCTGAGTCCGGGAGTGTCTTAGCTACTTTTCACTCATTGCTGGGACAAATACCTGACACCCAAGATGAAGAAAGGAAAGGTTTATTTAGCTGACAGTTACTGGAGGTTTCAGTCCATACTTGGCTGGCTCCAAGGCAGACTGGCACAGGGCAGAGGGCAACAGTTCATGGCGGCGGAACAGCAACAAAATGGTGACAGAGGCAACCGAACAGCCAGGGTAACGGAGAGCAACAGAGAGGGAGTCTGTTTCTCAGTCTTTCTTATATTATATTCAGACTCTCAGCTTCAGGATATCCACCTCAGACCACACCCATAATCCCAGCAGTACTAAGATCCATAATCCCATTGGATCATGAGTTAGTCTGAAACTCTAGAAGTCCCTGCCCCATGACTGCATGAGGCTTCAGAAGGATAACTAACACAAACCATGACAGGAGCAAGGGCTAGAAGTCAGGGGACATAACTGGGCTAAGTATGCACTGCTGCAGGGAGACAGCCATCTTGAGGAAGCCAGAGCCCAGCAGAGGGACCCCGGGGCCCCACGTGAGCTCTGATAAGCAGATGTCTGCAAGGAAAGTATGACAGGCTTAGGGGAGAACCACCTGGAAGGACGGGATGAATCCCAGCTTAATGGTGGCAGTGACAGGCTGGCCGCGGGTGCCCACCATCTCGAGGCACGCAGGTCCAAGAGCAGTGCCCACAGCACTGAGGCAACACTGGAGCGCTTGGAAAAGCATGCTGGGATGGATCCAAGGCGAACCCTTGAAACACCATACGCGGCAATTTCAAATGGGGTTAAAATTCATATGGAGCTCGTGGTGAAAAGGTCTGTCTTCCTGGTGCTGAGAGTTAGGAAGGTATTCTTAAATTCAAAAGGAAAATGTGAAGTTTAAAGACAATTGTTTCAGAATTGATTAAAAATAGACACCTACTGCACAAAGAGTATCAGAGAAATGAAGGTTCTGAAAAAAAAAAAAAACCTTCAGTGACTTACTCAGGACCTGGCACTTGCGAGGCAGGCACTGATTTCACTGAGCTATCTCTCCTGACCTCCATAATTTACTCTATTTTTTTTTTTTAATATTATGGCCGGCTCAGCCTGCCCTGGGGGTGGGGCTGGCGCAGCATGTGGTGCCAAGGATTGAACCCCAGTCCCTGTGGTTGCCTAAGCTTGCTAAACAGGCACTTGAGACTGCTGAGCCATCTTGCCAGGCTTAACTAATGTATTCTTAATTGCATTAGTACTCAGAGTGTGAAAATAGCAAAAAATAACTGCAAGTACAAGTTGATGTTTCAGCATTCTTTACAATAATAATAAAACATACTTTATTTCTAAAATTTAAATTCATTCATTTTAATCTGTATATTCATATTTTAAGACACACCAAGTTGTTGGAAATCTGACTAGAGTTGAATACATTCTCTTTCTTGGGCCTCAGAGCTCCCGGCCCCCATGCTTTAGGCCATAGAATGATGTCCACACATTATGAAATATAAACGCAAATGTTACCTCACCTAAATGTAATTTAATGTTGATACTTAGAGATCTTCTACCAACTCCAGGACTTAGGAAGCTTCCTCATCTTGTGGTAAAAACATCAGTTACTTATTGAACTGACCGCAGAACAGGAAAATCTTTTCCAGACAGGACGGCCTTTCCCAGAAGCAGGGCCCAACTGAAGTGAAGTACAGCTGCACAATGAAACACTGTGAATCTGTCAGAATGAGGGGAGCTTTGTCAGAGAAAGTCGCCCCTGCTTAGTGAGCAACTTCCTATTGTGTTTGTGAACGAAGGTCTCTTTTCTTCTTGTTCAGTTTCATGGCAGCCTATAACACTGTGCCGAAATGTCATGTCCAGGGGTGTGTGCCTGCTGCCTTACTTCTGTGAAGCCTCCAGCGACACGGTGAGTGGCTGTCCTAGAGCAGGGTCTCCGTGAGTGCTTTTTTACCGAACATCCTGACCCTGGTAGACATGGGTTCTTCTCAAGTGTCTGTGCAACTTGAATTGCTGCCATTCGATTGGTTGACATGAACGCTATGCGACTGAAATTCAGAAAGATGTTGCTTAGTTGTTTTCCATCTATTATGTTAACTATTATGTCACCAGTATGTTTTCCACCTATTTTGTGCACTATTAATATCTGAGTCTATTCTTTCCCCCATTGTTCTTCCAGCATTATATTTTAAAATTTCAATAATTCTTGAAACCAATACAAATATATATATATATATATATATATATATATATATATGTATGTATACGCATATATATGTATATGTATATATATATATGAACATTGATGAATTTACCACTCACTTCATGTTCACTAGATGCATACCATTAAAATGTGTGTAATATGAATGAGAGGAAAGGACCCTTACATTTATGCAGGGAAAGTGTTATATTGAAGAAAAACGCTATCTGCATTTTGGAGGGCATATTATGTAATTTTGTAAGTCAGGAGTCTATGAAATTCTGTTGTGCTAGTGATTCATCTGGAGATAGTATGTGAATGAATGTCAAAAATCTGCCAAGTTTTATGGGGGTGGGGGGTAAAACCTTTCCTCTCTTTAGGAATGGGATTTTGGAAAAGATGCTCATAATTCTGCCAACAGCTGGGCTGTCTCAATGGGGTAGGGACCAGCAGATGTTGGGAGGTCATGGGTGGGCTCTGGTTTGGAAGCCTCTGAGGACACTGTGAGGCTCTGAGCTACCCGCGTCCCAAACACACGTGAGAGGAACAACAGAAGTTCACATGGGGTCGAACACTGCAAGGCCACTTCTGTGCATTCATGGGGACAACATGTTTCAAACGACTGAGAACTGACTCAGTCTTTTGTGTTTCTAGCAATGTACCCTAAGACCCGAGGAGCAAGGTAACTTCCTCAAGTTTATAGAGCAGGAACGATTTCAAGCCAATCAGTCAAATAAGTGCCAGGTAGAGTCCGCTAGTTGAGGAAGTGGAAATCGAGATTTCCTCTTGGGTGGCGACTGAAGCTCCGAGTCGGGCCATGGCATTTTCCTTGCTTTCACGTAATTGCTCCCCAGTGCTGGGAAGTGGGGTGGATCCCAGAGCAGGGTGGCTGGGCTGCACAGGCGGCTGCCCCACGGGCTTCCTGGGGAGGCTGAGGGTGGGCCACCACAGCTTCCCCTGCTTTCTTTCACAGTACAGCAGATCAAACTCAGGACCTTGCTCTTGCCAGGCAGGTGCCGAAGTTGCTGGGCTGTCTCCCCATCCCCCATTTACTCGCATTTGCAGTGGAGGGGACAGAACTTTCCCCAATAGTCTTACATTGCTAAAAGGCCCCACGCTTAACACTGGAATGCATAGGACACACAATACACAAACCATAAAGCACTGTGCTGAGCGGCAGCATCACTGCTCTCGTTTGCCCTCGAGGGCTTACAACACCACCGAAACGCCAAGTCTTAGCATCACCATAACGACTCGGCAAGCTGAGAGCACATTGGGCATTTCGAAGATTTTAGAGGTAAATTGATTTTTATAAGCATTATAAATGCGTATTTGTCTTCTAACTTTCTATACAACATATATTAACTTCGGACCCACAAAGAAACTACAAGAATTATTGAAAACAATTCAGCAGGCTTCTCCAGGGCCCAGGACATGTCCTCCCCGCTCCGCAGCCAGGTGTGCTCAGGCCTGATAAGGGAACAGCCGTCTCCAAAGGGCTCTGCGCTGCTGTCTACACTGCTGCAGGGTTATGCGCGAAGGGCCTGCTTAGCCACTCTGAGGCTCTAACAGCCCAGAGCCCTGTGAGACAGGAGGGACAAAACGTGGAGGACTCCTGTTCAAGGCTGCATTTTCTAACTACAAGTCTATGCATAATAGTTTATCTGTTCAAAAGTAAGTTCATATTCATTAACTTGTATTATATTTATAATTATTTTAATAGAGGTGAAGCAGGTACTACTCTTGCACCTCTCTCTCTCTCTCTCTCTCTCTCTCTCTCGGTAATTTGTTCCCAGAAAAATCAAATTGTTCAAAGTCACAGCTGTGAAAGCAGGACACTCAGCTGGCCACTTCGAGGTGCACGGGTGGTTTGCAGAAATTGTGCAGTGCTCATAGCCAGCGAGCCTACATCTCTGCCGTCTGTCCTGTTACCTAACTGAACTTTTCTAATAATCCCACCAAACGGGCCCTATTGATGTCAATCTTGCACCAAGTGAAATAAATTAAACTTCAAAACGAGAGACTTGCTCAGAAGCAAACAGCACCCTGGATTTGCACGCGGGTGCAAAGCAGCCGCCTCAGCACCCTGTCCACTGGCAACACAGCTGCCGTGACGCAAACCGACAGCCTCAGGATGACCTCCTCCGCGTCTTCACAGGGCGCTCTGCCCCGGGAGGCCTTGCGGCAACAGCTGCCACATCACGTTAGCCGAAGCCCTGCTGCATGGGTACCCAGCTCCCAGACAGCACTGGAAGATGATCAAGAGCATGGATGAAACACAGGCGCTGTGCCCAGCTCTAGTTCTCCGTCATGTGCTTATGCTTCTGTGGGTGAAGCTCACTCAACAAAGTCCGTTGCCTCTGACCTCGGTTTTCTGGTAGGAAACAAGTGGATCGGCACATCCTATGTCCATTCATTCAGTTTAGTGAGGGCAAAGGCAAATGCTTACCTCTGTCAACTGTTATTAAAACATATGATTGTGTTCTAATAACATTTTATTAACTATATATATATATATTCACTAAAATTATTATTTTATATTTTTAAGTGTCAAGATTGGATGACTTGCGTGCATTACATTTTGTGCAACAGTATTGAAAGGTGAATAAACTATTCCCCACATGGCATATGAGGAAATGGAGGCAGAGGTCATTTAAATAATTTGCTCAAGGTCATACACTTGTCAACAGAATTTTTTCTTTGTGATAAGCTCATTTATATTAACTAATGTCATAGAGATTAACTTCACAGAGGGAGAAAAAAGTCACACCAAATATTACTAAATCCCAAATAATTTTGGAGCAACATGTGATTTAATTACAGTGCTGAGACGTCATGCCAAGCTATGGTTTTGTTCTGTTATGGGAAGGAGATAAACTACCAGCTGGTCTCAGAAGCCAGGAATGGACAGCTCGACCAAGTTGAAGCATTAGTTACTTGCTGGAGGCATCAACAAAGGATTTTCATTCCGGCTGCTCAGCGTGTTCTGTCCAGTGTTCCTTTACTCACATGCAGCCTACAAATACTTGTATTGTTTATTCACTAATTTATCTGCATATCGAAGCTGTGCTTTAGAAGGGTCTTTTAAAGGACATATTATCAATCTTAATCATTTTATTATAAATAAAATTTGAACTTTATTTCTCTTTACATGTCACTCATTCATTCCTTGATTGAGTAAATATTTGTTGAACATCAATTATCTGTGCAAAATTTTGATTCAAAGACCAGGAATACAGACATGAGCCACATAGGGTGGCTTGGAGACAAGACCTGCTCCTCACTTCCTTTTCATCTAGTATTCAGGAATCAAAACCCAGCTGATCAAAGCTCATAAAGAAAGAATAAGTGTTATGATCCCGGTCTCCAATCAAAAGTGTCAGATATTATCATTTAACTACACATTTCATGGGCCAGGGAAGTAGCTCAGGGGAATAAGTGTTTGCCTGGCAAGTGCAAGGTCCTGAGTTCAATTCCCGTTACCACCAAAAAACTAAATAAAATAAAATTTAACTATACACTTCATGGATTGATTTTTGTTTGTTTTGCATCAATTTATTTTCCAATATGTATTTTTATTAGTGCATATTTGCAATATACAGTAGTCTGTCACTTATTGTGGAGATATGTTCCAGACACCCCCATGATAAGTGAAAATCAGTGAAGCTGAGATGACATATTTATTTTGATATCGATATATATCACAGACTTTTAAAACCTCTTCTAATATTCTCAACCAGTCTCTAAACTCAGAAAGCTATGCAATTTTAACAACATACATATACCATACAGTACTGCAAAATCCCGCAGTATAGTAAAAGATCTACAATAAATAACTTAAATGAGCATTTTTTGAAAAATCTGTGAAACAGTGAGTCCACGAAAGTAGAGCCACGAATCAGCGAGGGGCTCCTGTGTCCCAAGAGCGCATTGTTCTCTGGTAACAGCACGCTGCAAGCCTTGACTTGCTCCCTTCCACCCTGCCACTCTTGGTCGTGGTCCCATTCTACTTGCAAAAGACCTGTCTCCCCGTTTCCTGCCAGCTCGCTGGTCCCTGGCCTACACACCATGGCGGCTGGGCGGGTTCTCCGAGGCAGGGGTTCAAATTGTGAATTTCTCTGACATGTGTGCGCTAAACTACCTGGTTCTGCATTGGAGCGCAGAAAGCTCTTCCTTTCCAGTGTGGGAAGTTCTGATACACACTGAGTTTATAATCAATTGAGTCTATTAATATATACTGTTTTCAGAGAAACTGATGAAATTTTGGATCCTTCCTCACTAAAACAAAAGCGCTCACATTACATACAAACTTGATGCACAGCTGCGGAGAACCCGCGGAGTTCTGACAGCCTGCTTAGGGGTCCCCGCGTGGGTGCGGAGTCACGCGAAGGGTCCGCCACCTAGGACGGGTTCCTGGTTTTGTGCTCTGAGAAGATAGTCCTGACGCAGGGCGGAGGTTGGTCCTGTCCAGAGGAGCGGAACGCGGGGACCTGGAGCAGGTGGGCCTGGCTCTGGTGACTCGGTCACACGCGCAGAGCCTTCCTAGGGGGGGAGTCGCTCCCTGCTTTCCTTTTGGGGAGGAAGGGCGCATTGCGTTGCTGAGAAATGCACAAGCTGCATCTGCTGAGGACGCTCGGGCCCAAGCAAGTGGAAAAGGGGTTCAGTGGGACTTAGAGGTAGGCAGGCTGGGACGTGCGGGGTGCTGGGAGCGTGGCTCATGGAGCCCCTGGGTCTGAGCTGGGCATATCTATAACTACCCAGGTTCAGCCTGAAGATGAAGATAAACATGTACCAGGCACAGGCTAAAACCCAGCGGTGGGGAGACGCCCATGACCATGCCGGCGGCGTCACCTGAGGTTCAAGCTTCAGGTCCGAGACACCAGACTGAACGCCCTTTGCGTGATGCTCTGCAAGAATTAAAGATTTCCGCGATGGCTCTGTCCATGTTTCCTGTGTTCTGGCCTCTTTACCCATAAAGCATGGTGAAGTGCTCCTCCCTCGTGATGCACACACAGAGGCACGTGAAGGTCTAGGGCGCCCGGAGAGGTCTGCGTTTCTGCTCGGGGGAACAAGTTCAGAGGAAGCCAGTCACTAGAATAAGTTTGCCCACAGTCACTCAGAGCTGGCGGATGCAACAGGTAGAGGCTCCGCGGGTGTGGGCACGTTTAGAGGGCGCTGGATTTCGCAGGCAGCTTTCATACGTGTGGTCACAGACCCCAAAGACCTAGTGGGACCAATGGGAAGGAACCAGGCCTGGGTCAGGGTTGGTGGGGACAGAGAGGGTGCCTTGAACCTAAGGACCGTAATATATTTATTTGCCTTTAAATACTGAGTGTTTGCCCAGCGTTGTGCTCGAAGGGAAAAGCTGCTGTTTTTGTAGGAAAATCATTGCGTGTGTGTAATATTTACTTTTCCAAATCTTGCTTAATGAAGCGATGTTCACGGACGTCCTCTGAAAACGGAGCGTAGGTCCGCAGCTCCTTCAGTCTTTCCAAGGAAGCCCAAGCTCCCCAGCAGTGTGATCTGGAGAGGGAGCCACAGTGACACCGTGGAGTCAGTGCTCACAGAGAAAGGCTCCCCGGCACGGGCATCGCGGGCACGTGCGGTGCTGCGGAACCAAATCTCACTCTGCAGGCAGGAAGCTCAGAGGGCTTTCTAAGGCGTCCTGTGAGAAAGCAGCCTGCGCTCTAATGGGGCAGGCTGCTTGGTCCTCGGATTCTGCAAAGAGGCCTGGAGGTCACTTTGCTGACCATGCAGTCAACCATCTGTCTGCCCAGAGCCCTGAGCCCAGCCCTCTGTCCTACCATGCAGGCTGCCCCGGCAGGCCTTTCTGTGTAAAGGTGTCACAGCGAGGGCTTGCACATCCATCCTTCTCAGCCCTCCAAAGGGCTCTGAAGGGGCCAGGATGTCACTTACAGCAGTTCAGCTGACTGTGTTAGCTGCTGTCATTCCCATGGCCGCCTGACCAAGTGGGGAGTGACATTATAACCACGCAGAGGAGGAAATGAAACGCAGGAGCCAAACTGCCCTGCCCAGGACCTCACAGTTCATGTCTGCTGGACTGGAAAGTGCGATGTACCTCACTGCGCTTTTATTTGCATCTTCCTGATAAATGATAAGGTTGAGCAATTGTTTTA
Organism: Capromys pilorides; assembly: GCA_004027915.1. NCBI lineage: Eukaryota > Metazoa > Chordata > Mammalia > Rodentia > Capromyidae > Capromys > Capromys pilorides. Next base: position 7,094 of record PVKN010005493.1, on the reverse strand, counting down.
TTCCAATATCCCTTTTTTTGTATTTTAGGGAAGGGCCTAGAGGGTGTTCAGGGTCTCAGTGCAAGATCAGACTCATAGTGGTCCGCCTGTTTACAGCCTCCCAAGAGCTGGGATTACAGGTGCACGCCACCATGCCCAGTCTCATTCCAATATCCTGTTTTTGAAGTGCTTGTTCAAGCCATTTGTCCATTTTTCTGTTGAGTTGTACACATTTTCTTATCGATGTATAGCCAGGAATTCAGTACATTTTAGCTATAATAGACACAGAATGCATTTAATACCTTTCTGCACAACATATGGAAAACATTTGTTCCATATGAAGACAGTTTTTGTAGTCTCTCCTCTTTTAAATCATTCATGGAGTCAAAATTCCTTATGGCATATCTAATATGTAGATTCTCAAAACAATGGTAGTTCTATAAATTAATAAAAGCAATTTTACAAGTTGTTCATGTATGTTTACAAAAAAAGTAGGATCGTACTCTCAGGATGACAAATGCAGGTGGGGAGCGGTATGGCTGTGTTCTCCTTCCGCAGTCCTTCTCTTAGACATGCTGGGCATCCGAGTGGCTTTGTAGGGCGCTTTCATGGGTAGCTACCCTTCCTCATTACAACTGCCAGCTAAGGAAGGTTCCACATGCTCTTGAATTTTAAGTAACCTTAAAATAGAAGCTGAAGATGTATGTTTTAAGTGTGTATGTGAGACTATGTAATATGGTATTTACAATTAATAAATACTGATTTCTTCCAAAACGAAATTTGTGGCAGGATTTGTTCAAAAGCAGGTTTTATTTTGATTGATTGATTGATTGATTGATTGATTGATTTTTAATGCATATAGGACAGGGGATACAGGGTCTACAGGCTCTCACTATGTAGATCAGACTCGGAGTGATCCTCTTGTTTTCAGCCTCCCAAGTGCCAGGATTACAAGCGCATGCCACCACACCCAGTCTTGGTTGCCATCTCAGTGCACCCCGGGGCAGAGTCATGAGCAGGTTTTAATATTCAATAGTCTTTTGTCATAAAAAGTTCTGTGTCACCAAATTTTAACCTAATAATGCACTGGGCCTTGTTGCCTGCCACTTTATCTCATAAAGAGAAAACAAGCTTAGTCCTTTGTTTGACAGTTTAGCCAAATGAAGGTCGATAGGGCGCGCATAATGGTGATAAATGGGTGGCTAAGGGGTGGATGTGTACCCTTCCACGTAGAAGAGGGCCATTCAGTGAAGTAATATTTAAAGTAAAGCTTTTTCCACTAAGCTAATTAATAGAATAGTTTAATTTACTCAGTAAGTCAGTGAACATCTGGCTCAGGCAGCACCTCAGTGCTGCATTGCACCAACCCACGGCAACCCTTAACGGCACAGAAGGTGGAGTCCTTCTCCGCGGACTGCCACATGCAGTGTAGCCCTAGAGATGACCCACGGGACTGAAATGAAAGTCCCGGGAGCACTCGTCCAGGGCCACCCCTCCATGAAGGGCTTCCGCGAAGGACTGAATCTCCTGGGAGGATGAGGATGCCTAGAGAAGCTTCCACGGGATGTTAGGAGCAGCAGTGCCATGAGCAGCCTGCGCCAGTTCCTCACTGCCCGGTGCATGCAGCAACCTGGGGACGTCAGTCTGAGTGAAGTAGAGGGACAGAAGGCTCAGAATCTGCCTTCCTCGCCTGACCCAGCCTCGTGCCCCGCATTCGGCCAAGAGTCTGCCGCGGCCACCGCACGGAGAGGCACAGGCAGGGGACATTTTCTTCACCTCAGAATGTGATTAAACTGGGGTGACACAGACAAAGGAGGATGAGGCACCCAGGCCCCGCAGCAGCGCAGGACAGCTGCTGAAGCGTAGGCGTCGGCACTCGTCTATGCCGGGAAGGAGAAGAGAAACGACCGCAGTCACCAAGCAAACGCTGCTGCTGGAGGTGGGGCTTTGTTTTGTTAGGAATTAAACAGATAAACAATAAGGAGAGGTTCAAAAATACACAGGAATGATGTTAATATGAAAGCCACCTAGAGTAGCTTAGGGAGAGACCACGCGGAGTCAGGAGGTTGTCACTTGAACGCCAACCACATGGTAGAAATCCTGCAGGTAAGCGAGTGCTGGGCCTGTCACTCATGATTAAAAATAATACTTAATGAATATGTACTTCAGGTCAGGAGTTTTCTAGATAAGGGATGTAGGAACGGCAAAATAGAAATCATTCTTCACGCAGGATATATTGTGCTAGGGTATGTGGGGTGGGTAAGAAATTCCTTCACTGCTTGCATAAATTTATTCCGATTGAAAAAAAAATCTAGCAGACTGATATATTGGCTCTAACTTATTGATGAGTTTAATTATCACAGGTCCTAATCCTATATAATAGCCATAATAATGAGGTAATATGATATAATTACAGTTGCATTTGTATTATACTCATATTTATATAATGTGATTGACACGGTTTCTAAGGGTTTTATGAATCTCATTTAATATTTAATATCCATTTAATATTCCTAACTACCTTGGGAAAAAGAGATTATATTTCCATCTTTTTTAAAATAGATGATTAAATAGCAATTCTACATAATTCTTCTAAGGTCAGCCATAACCACACAGCCATAGAACTGGGATTTGAACCAGTGAATCTGGTCACACTCTAAGGAAGCACTGGGGCTGGAAGCAGTGGCACGGGGCCTCTCAGCCCAGCTCTGGGGCAACCCAGGAAGGAGACTCTTGAGTGTGATGCCAGCCCAGGCTACCCAGCCAGGTCAAGGCTGGCCTGGCCTGCGTACCACACAGCACAAAACAAAAGCAAACCACGATGCACATAGACCTTTTGTGTTCTGAAGCTCAGGCTTAGAAAAGCAAGGAACAATGTTCCATGAGATTCACTATGCAGTGTGAAGAAAAGGTGCTGACATTGAGGCCATCCATTTGGAAAGGGACAGTAGCTCCATCCTGAAGTCCCACTGTCCCCTGAACAAGCCCTAAGTCACATCACCCCTGCACTGACCACATTAATATACTTAAACATGTCTGTTAATGTGAATTAGGCCTAATATTAGAGGGCAAGGGGGCAGCAGACTAGAAATACTTCCCAAAGACAGTGCTGTATATGAATGAAATGTGAGAAAGGAAGGTCCGATCCCCAACAGGGGTGGGCATTTGAAACAGTCCATGCAAATGATCCACACTGGCTTAGGGCTCCACAGCCTGGGCAGTCATGCCTAGACTTGACCCTCTTCAATCAAGTCAAAGAAGACTCTGAGCTTAGGAAACTGCTGGCAGTGTGCTTATGTGGACAATGAGTGGCCTTTCTCATCAGTGGTGAAAGGCTCGAAGTTGCAGACCCACACTGACTCACAAGACGGTTCTGGCACTGGAGCTGAGGCATGGGGCTCCTCTCACTAGAGCTGAGGCTCCTAGCACCGGAGCTGAGGGCAGGTCTCCTGGCGCTGGCCTGAGCCAAGGGACTCCTCTCACTGGAGCTGAGGTGAGAGCCTCAGAAGCAGCTCTTTCCTCCACTGAGCTCCGCTGTCCATGCTCCAGGCCTCGACTCGCTGTCAGAATCTCACGCATGCTCAGTGTGAAGCCTCGAAGTCAACCTCTGCCTGCCTTTTCTTCTCTTCTGAACCACAAGTCACCCAGCTCCATGCACCCAGCATCCTGGAGTTAATCTCCCCAGCCTCCCACCGCGTCTCGGTCCATCCTTCACTGTGTCTTGCCTGAATCGCTTCAAAACCCTCTTATTTGAGTCTCCAAATTCCCTTTTCTCTGCTACATTGCAAGCCTTTTTCCTTATTTCTGCTCGCTAGTCTTTGTGAAATATAGATCTGGTCATGAAACCGCCCTGATTCACAAATCTTTTTGATGCTCCTTGAGCTGTGATTCTGTGCAAACTGTTCAGTAGGAATCACAGGATCATAATCTCCTATAAGCAATCAATTGATATTATCTGTCTTCTTCTGAAACTTGTATCCAGCTCGTCCTCCAAACAAAGCTGCTCGACGCTGCCTGCTGCGGACGCAGTAACATGAGCAAGCATTTGGCTCTGTCTGTGCAGTGTTTTCGTTCTACTCTCACATGTTAAGTTGCTATTTCTGTCTATAACTCCATCTTTGGAAACTCAAACCAAGCAACCACATTATAAAAGATGAAACATACATTATGATATTGATATGATAATAGGACAGTATAGGGTCAGGCAGGGGCTTCTGAAGCCACATTGCCTGCATACCTTTGAAACTAAGACACAGCAGACAGCCACTTGCCCTGAGGATGCTTGCTGTGTAAGAGCTTACAAGCGGAGCCCTCCTACTCCGTCATTCTGATGAGCGTCCTGGAGGTGAATCGCTCGCCTCTGTCACAGGGAGCCCCTGGATACACACTGAACAGACTGGTACTGTGGGGCACACAGCCTCCCCTCTTGTACTTCTCTTAAGGATGATCTGAAAGTCGTGTCCCTGAAAGTGCTATTACATATCAACTCTTTGGGGCCACGGTGGGGACATGCATTGCTGGAGAGTGGAGGCCGTGGAGAGTACACGGCGGGAGCCAGCCATCTCTCTCCTGTCAGTCACATGCTTTCCTCTACTGCCCCAAGAAAGAGAAGATCCACAGACCAAGGGAGGTCGGGATGGCCAGGGCACAGCCACGTGGCGAGGAAGCGAAGAGGAAGCCACCGTTCGGTGATTCTCTCGGGTGCTTTAGCCGATGGAGTTGAGGTCTCAGTGCTTTGGAGACTGAGCCAGTTCAGGGCATGGGGTGAACCAGGGGCATGGGGATGTTTACATGGGGATGAGATCATCAGGGCCGAGGAAACATCTGAAGATGCAAAGCTTGGTCAACTGACTTCAGAGGCCTCGGAGAACACACAGCCACTGCTTGAGGCATTGGAGAACGGATTGTGGAGCAGTGTTACAGGTGGGAATTTCTCAGAACCTGCCACTTCCTGTCACTTTGACTCTAAATAGTAGGATATGCATGCCTATCATCTTCTCTGGACTTCATCTTGGCTTTCAGGACACAAGAGCCACCTTACTTCTTTCCCTGAGATAACTAAGGCCTGCTCTCTGGGTGGGCTGCTCTTTTGCACATATGCGTTACCGATTCAGAGCTGCAAGTGTCGAGGCATCATTAGCTGCAGTCCACCAGCCGCACTGGTGACCCGGATGTCAAGCCAAGGACCTCCCAGTTTAAAATGAAGCAGTGGCATTTGCTAGATGATTTCTTTGGTAGGTTTACACTTACAAACTTGGCAGTAAGAACAGTGAGTATCAACATTTCTCTCCATGGTAGAGGAGGGGAAAAAAGAATTGTAGCACAGAACAAACTAGGAGGAAAGGTGGGAACAGGAGTGGGGGACAGCGGGGCAGCTGCCTGAAGCAGGTAGCCGGCAGGGCTATGCATGCCGCCAGCGACCTCGCTGTGCTGGGGAGGCTGCCACAGGCATCACAAGGTGTGGGCATGTGGGGATCCCTCGTGGACGTCACAAAGGCTCTAAGTGCAGGCAACTCATGAGGACAAAATAAAGCCATGAGGACCCTAAAGATGGAAGCTCCTCGGGCTGAACAGAAGTTGTGAGAAGAACTGCGGCAGCTGTGGCCTGCGGCTCAGTGGCATCTGGATAAATTACATTTGAAGCTTTCGTGGACCAAGGACTCTCCAGTGCCATCTAGGCAGGGTCAGCTACTTTTATCCTCCAAGGTAGCCCAAGCCTTCTCTGGGGCATAGGAAAAGGCGCCATAGCCCTACTGTAGCCTCGCCTGAGGGCCTGGCTGTGAGCACACTGCCCGCGCTCCAGCCTTCTGTCATGCCCAGCTCAGGGGGCGCAGCCAGCCGCTGAGGTTGAGCTTAGTCTTTGTGGGTTATGCAAGCGGGGTGGCTAACACAGAGGGACAGTTGTTTCTTCTAGCTCTGGGGTTGGAAATCCCAAGATCAAAGCCCCAGAAAGCTCACTGTTCAGGGAGGGGCCATTACTCACCACTGTGCCTTCTTGCTGCCTCCTCTCCAACAGCAGGAGCTGAGGAAATCCACTGCATCAATCGTATAAGGGAACTAAAGCCATCCAGGCATTTTGTCATCACGACCTAATTATCTCCCCAAGGACAGCCCCAGTCCTAAAGGGTCACATCAGTGATGAATTTGGATACTGATAGTTCAGGATTCAAATTTTCTGAGGCACCTTGCCTAACACTCTCCCTCTTGGTTTCCCAGGCACCCTGCCCCCAATTCTCTCCCCCTTGGCCCCATGCAGAGCCAAACCCAAAGCCACAGAATAAGTCCACCTGACTGACCTGGGCAGGCGACCACAGAAACTTTCCTTTGTTAGCATCAAAGGTCACCCACAGACCAGGTCGCCTGCCAAGACTTGCTCTCCCCCGGCTCACAGATACCCTTTCCACGCCTTAAACCCCCCATGCCTTGCCTTGATTGCTATAGTCCCGGTCCACTAGACAGCCAGCCCACTTGCTGTCCCCAGTAAATCCTCTACTCACGTCAGAGTGCCTGGTCTGGTCGACTGCATGGGTTCAGACCTAACATTTGGTGCAGAGACCCGGGAGGGATGCCAAGGCATCTTCTGGTCTCTCCCCACAGGGCCTCACCCCGGTCCACCACCAGCCCTTCGAGGGGACCACGAGCCTCGGACCTCCCTTGCTGACCCTTGGTACCTAAAACTGTGAGTATCCCTTGTTCACCCTAGCTGAAAAGAGAAGTATCTCCCATTGCCTAACTTGTTTGAGGGGCAAACGCGGAGGCCATCTCTCCCTGGGGACTTGCCGCCTGCAGTCGACTCCCTCCTTCTGTTTATCAGCGACCACGGTCTCCCAGGAGCCCTTCCCAGCTTGAGCCCGGATGAGATCACTTTCTGTACTCGCACTTTCTCTTGCCTTCTCTACACGTCTTGAAGATAAATGTCCTTCCCAGACAACTCGCCCACCTCTGCCCCAGCCCTCTCCCCTGTGACTTCTGACACTCGTTCCTGGAACCAATAGCATCTACATTCCTCCAGGGTTCCTTCCAGGGTTTCTCTGACACCGCTGTCCTTTTTTGCTCTTTCCTGTTCTACTTTCTCCCAACACCTCCCTCTGGGCAGGCACTGTGGACAGCTGTCT